>JAMPIT010000618.1:0-53681 GCA_026261815.1 Monarcha castaneiventris obscurior | reverse complement strand
GACTTCGCACTATGCGGAGCCTTATAAAGAGCGCTGGGTTGATATGAGGTCCAATCAGGAAGATAAGAATTCCACACGTTTGGGGCTGTTTTGCAATTCTCTTGGCATGCCTTTCGCATTTTTAGTGTCCCTGGAGCTCTGGGTTTTTTGGTTTTCTGAACCCTAACCCTCGCCGTAACCCTAGACCTCGCAATATGTGGAGCCTTAGAAATAGCATTGGGCAGAAACGCGGTCCTATCAGGGAGATAAGGATGCCGCCTGTTTGGGGCTGTTTTGCATTTCTCTTGGCATGCCTTTCGCATTTTAGGTGTCTCTGGAGCTCTGGGCTTTTTGGTTTTCGGAACCCTAACTAGAGCCTTAACCCAAGACTTCGCACTATGCGGAGCCATATAAAGAGCGCAGGGTAGATATGAGGTCCAATCAGGAAGATAAGAATTGCACATTTTTGGGGCTATTTTGCATTTCTCTTGGCATGCCTTTCGTACTTTTAGTGTCCCTGGAGTTCTGGGCTTTTTGGTTTTCTGAACCCAAGCTAGAGTGGTAACCCTAGACCTCGAAATATGCGGAGCCTTATCAAGAGCGCTGGGTAGAAATGAGGCTTAATCAGGAAGATGATGATGGTAGATGACGGGAGCTGTTTTGCATTTCTCTTGGCACGCCTTTCGCATTTTTAGTGTCTCTGGAGCTCCGGGCTTTTTGGTTTTCTGAACCCTAACCCTCGCCGTAACCCTAGACTTCGCACTATGCGGTGCCATTGAAATAGCATTGGGCGGAAATGCGGTGCACTCAGGTAGATAAGGATGCCGCCTGTTTGGGGCTGTTTTGCATTCCTCTTGCATACCTTTTGCATTTTTAGTGTCCCTGGACCTCTGGGTGTTTTGGTTTGCTGGACCCTTACCCTTGCCGTAACCCAAAACTTCGTACTCTGCGGAGCCTTGGAAATAGTGCTTGGTAAATATGAGGTCCAATCAGGAAGATAAGAATTGTGCATTTTTGGGGCTGTTTTGCATTTCTCTTGGCATGCCTTTCGCACTTTTAGTGTCCCTGGAGCTCTGGGTTTTTTGGATTTCTGATCCCAACTTGACCCGTAACCCTAGACTTCGCACTATGCGGAGTCTTATAAAGAGCGCTGGGTAGAAATGAGGTCCAATCAGGAAGATGATGATGGTAGATGACGGGGGCTGTATTGCATTTCTCTTGGCATGCCTTTCGCGTTTTTAGTCTCCCTGGAGCTCTGGGCTTTATGGTTTTCTGAACTCTAACCCTCGTCATAACTCTAGACCTCGCAATATGCGGAGCCTTAGTAATAGCATTGGACAGAAATGCGGTCCACTCAGGAAGATATGGATGCCGCCTGTTTGGGGCTGTTTTGCATTTCTCTTGGCATGCCTTTCGCATTTTTAGTGTCCCTGGAGCTCTGGGCTTTTTGGTTTTCTGAACCCTAGCTAGAGCCGTAACCCTAGACTTGGCACTATGCGGCGCCTTATCAAGAGCGCTGGGTAGAAATGAGGTCCAATCAGGAAGATGAGGATGGTAGATGACGGGGGCTGTTTTGCATTTCTCTTGGAATGCCTTTCGCACTTTTAGTGTCCCTGGAACTCTGGGCTTTTTGGTTTTCTGAACCCTAACCCTCGCTGTAACCCTAGACCTCGCACTATACGGTGCGTTTGAAATAGCACTGGGCAGGAATGCGGTGCACTCACGAAGATAAGGATGCCGCCTGTTTGGGGCTGTTTTGCTTTCCTCTTGCATGCCTTTTGCATTTTTAGTGTCTCTGGGCCTCCGGGCGTTTTGGTTTGCTGAACCCTTACCCTAGCTGTAACCCTAAACTTCGCAGTATGCGGAGCCTTAGAAAGAGTGCTTGGTGGATATGAGGTCCAATCAGGAAGATAAGAATTGTGCATTTTTGGGGCTGTTTTGCATTTCTCTTGGAATGCCTTTCGCACTTTTAGTGTCCCTGGAGCTCTGGGCTTTTTGGTTTTCTGACCCCTAAATTGAGCCGTAACCCTAGACCTCGCACTATGCGGAGCTTTATCAAAAGCGATGGGTAGAAATGAGGTCCAATCAGGAAGATGATGGTGGTAGATGACGGGGGCTGTTTTGCATTTCTCTTGGCATGCCTTTCGCATTTTTAGTGTCCCTGGAGCTCTGGGCTTTTTGGTTTTCTGAACCCTAACCCTAGCTGTAACCCTAGACCTCGCACTATGCGGAGCCTTAGAAATAGCATTGGGCAGAAATGCGGTCCACTAAGGAAGATAAGGGTGCCGCCTCTTTGGGGTTGTTTTGCATTTCTCTTGGCATGCCTTTTGCATTTTTTGTGTCCCTGGAGCTCTGGGCTTTTTGGTTTTCTGACCCCTAACTAGAGCTGTAACCCTAGACTTCGCACTATGCGGAGCCTTATCAAGAGCGCTGGGTAGAAATAAGGTCTTATCAGGAAGATGATGATGGTAGATGACGGGGGCTGTTTTGCATTTCTCTTGGCATGCCATTCGCATTTTCAGTGTCCCTAGAGCTCTGGGCTTTTTGGTTTTCTGAACCCTAACCCTCATGCTAACCCTTGACCTCGCACTATGCGTAGCCTTAGAAATACCATTAGGCAGAAGTGCGGTGCACTCAGGAAGATAAGGATGCCGCCTGTTTGGGGCTGTTATGCTTTCCTCTTGCAAGGCTTTTTGCATTTTTACTGTCCCTGGACCTCTGGGCGATTTGGTTTGCTGAACCCTTACCCTAGCCGTAACCCTAGAGTTTGCACTATGCGGAGCCTTAGAAAGAGCGCTTGGTAGATATGAGGTCCAATCAGGAAGATAAGAATTGTGCATTTTTAGGGCTGTTTTGCATTTCTCTTGGCATGCCTTTCGCACTTTTAGTGTCCCTGGAGCTCTGGGCTTTTTGGTTTTCTGAACCCTAACTAGAGCCGTAACCATAGCCTTTGCACTATGCGGAGCCTTATCAAGAGCGCTGGGTAGATATGAGGTCCAATCAGGAAGATAAGAATTGTGCCTGTTTGGGGCTGTTTTGAATTCCTCTTGGCATGCCTTTTGTACTTTTAGTGTCCCTGGAGCACTGGGCTTTTTGTTTTTCTGAACCCTAACTTGAGCCGTAACCCTAGACCTCGCACTATGCGGTGCCTTTGAAATAGCATTGGGCGGAAATGCGGTGCACTCAGGAAGATAAGGATGCCGCCTGTTTGGGGCTGTTTTGCATTTCTCTTGGCATGCCTTTCGCATTTTAGGTGTCCCTGGACCTCTGGGCTTTTTGGTTTTCTGAACCCTTACCCTATCCGTAACCCTAGACTTCGCACTATGCGGAGCCTTATCAAGAGCGCTGGGTAGATATGAGGTCCAATCAGGAAGATAAGAATTGCGCATGTTTGGGGCTGTTTTGCATTTCCCTTGGCATGCCTTTCGCATTTTTAGTGTCCCTGGACCTCTGGGTTTTTTGGTTTTCTGAACCCTAACAGTCGGTGTAACCCTAGAGCTCGCACTATGCGGAGCCTTAGAAATAGCATTGGGCAGAAATGCGGTCCACTCAGGGAGATAAGGATGCCGCCTGTTTGGGGCTGTTTTGCATTTCTCTTGGCATGCCTTTCGCATTTTTAGTGTCCCTGGAGCTCTGGGCTTTATGGTTTTCTGAACCCTAGCTAGAGCCGTAACCCTAGACTTCGCACTATGCGGCGCCTTATCAAGAGCGCTGGGTAGAAATGGTCCAATCAGGAAGATGAGGATGGTAGATGACGGGGGCTGTTTTGCATTTCTCTTGGCATGCCATTCTCATTTTTAGTGTCCCTGGAGCTCTGGGCTTTTTGGTTTTCTGAACCCTAACTCGAGCCGTAACCCTAAACTTCGATCTATGCGCAGCCTTATCAAGAGCGCTGGGTAGATATGAGGTCCAATCAGGAAGATAAGAATTGCACATTTTTGGGGCTGTTTTGCATTTCTCTTGGCATGCCTTTCGTACCTTTAGTGTCCCTGGAGCTCTGGGCTTTTTGGTTTTCTGAACCCTAACTAGAGCGGTAACCCTAGACTTCGCGCTATGTGGAGCCTTATCAAGAGCGCTGGGTAGAAATGAGGCTTAATCAGGAAGATGATGATGGTAGATGACGGGGGCTCTTTTGCATTTCTCTGGGCATGCCTTTTGCATTTTTAGTGTCCTTGGAGCTCTGGGCTTTTTGGTTTTCGGAACCCTAACTTGAGCCGTAACCCTAGGCCTCGCACTATGCGGTGCCTTTGAAATAGCATGGGGCGGAAATGCGGTGCACTCTGGAAGATAAGGATGCCGCCTGTTTGGGGCTGTTTTGCATTCCTCTGGCATACCTTTTGCATTTTTAGTGTCTCTGGACCTCTGGGCGTTTTGGTTTTCTGAACCCTTTCCTTTGCCGTAACCCAAAACTTCGCACCATGCGAAACCTTAGCAAGAGTGCTTGGTAGATATGAGGTCCAATCAGGAAGATAAGAATTGTGCATTTTTGGGGTTGTTTTTCATTTCTCTTGGCATGCCATTCACACTTTTAGTGTCCCTGGAGGTCTGGGCTTTTTAGTTTTATGACCCCTAACTTGACCCGTAACCCTAGACTTTGCACTATGCGGAGCCTTAGAAATAGCATTTGGCAGAAATGGGGTCCACTCAGGAATATAAGGATGCCGCCTGTTTGGGGCTGTATTGCATTTCTCTTGGCATGCCTTTTGCATTTTTAGTGTCCCTGGAGCTCTGGGCTTTATGTTTTTCTGAACCCTAACTAGAGCCGTAACCCTAGACTTCGCACTATGCGGAGCTTTATCAAAAGCGATGGATAGAAATGAGGTCCAACCAGGAAGATGATGATGGTAGATGACGGGGGCTGTTTTGCATTTCTCTTGGCATGCCTTTCGCATTTTCAGTGTCCCTGGAGCTCTGAGCGTTTTGGTTTTCTGAACTATAGCTAGAGCCATAACCCTAGACTTCGCACTATGTGGAGCCTTATCAAGAGCGCAGGGTAGATATGAGGTCCAATCAGGAAGATAAGAATTGCGCATTTTTGGGGCTGTTTTGCATTTCTCTTGGCATGCCTTTCGCACTTTTAGTGTCCCTGGACCTCTGGGCTTTTTAGTGTTCTGACCCCTAACTTGACCCGTAACCCTAGGCTTCGCACTATGCGGACCCTTAGAAATAGCGTTTGGCAGAAATGCTGTCCACTCAGGAATATAAGGATGCCGCCTGTTTGGGGCTGTTTTGCATTTCTCTTGGCATGCCTTTCGCATTTTTAGTGTCCCTGGAGCTCTGGGGTTTTTGGTTTTCTGAACCCTAACTAGAGCCTTAACCCTAGACTTCGTACTATGCCTGAGCTTTATCAAAAGCGATGGGTAGAAATGAGGTCCAATCAGGAAGATGATGATGGTAGAAGACGGGGGCTGTTTTGCATTTCTCTTGGCATGCCTTTCGCATTTTTAGTGTCCCTGGAGCTCTGGGCTTTTTGGTTTTCTGAACCCTAACCCTCGTCCTAACCCTAGACCTCGCACTATGCGGAGCCTTAGAAATGGCATTGGGCAAAAATGCGGTCCAATCAGTGAGATAAGGATGCCGCCTCTTTGGGGCTGTTTTGAATTCCTCTTGGCATGCCTTTTGCATTTTTAGTGTCCCTGGAGCTCTGGGCTTTTTGGTTTTCTGAACCCTAGCTAGAGCCGTAACCCTAGACTTGGCACTATGCGGCGCCTTATCAAGAGCGCTGGGTAGAAATGAGGTCCAATCAGGAAGATGAGGATGGTAGATGACGGGGGCTGTTTTGCATTTCTCTTGGCATGCCTTTCGCACTTTTAGTGTCCCTGGAGCTCTGGGCTTTTTGGTTTTCTGAACCCTAAACCTTGGCGTAACCCTAATCTTCGCAGTATGCGGCGCCAAATAAAGAGCACTGTGCGCAATTGAGGTCCGACCAGGAAGATAAGAATTGCACTTGTTTGGGGCTGTTTTGAATTCCTCTTGGCATGCCTTTCGCATTTTTAGTGTCCCTGGAGCTCTGGGCTTTTTGGTTTTCTGAACCCTAAACCTCGCCGTAACCCTAGACTTCGCACTATGCGGAGCCTTATCGAGAGTGCTGGGTAGAAATGAGATCCAATCAGGGAGATGATGATGGTGGAAGACCGGGGCTATTTTGCATTTCTCTCGGCATGCCTTTCGCATTTCTAGTGTCACTGGAGCTCTGGGCTTTTTGGTTTTCTGAACCCTAACCCTCGTCGTAACCCTAGACCTCACACAATGCGGAGCCTTAGAAATAGCATTGGGCAGAAATGCGGTCATCTCAGGAATATAAGGATGCCGCCTGTTTGATTTCTCTTGGCATGCCTTTCGCATTTTAGGTGTCCCTGGACCTCTGGGCTTTATGTTTTTCTGAACCCGAACTAGAGCCGTAACCCTAGACTTCGCACTATGCGGCGCCTTATCAAGAGCGCTGGGTAGAAATGAGGTCCAATCAGGAAGATGATGATGGTAGATGACGGGGGCTGTTTTGCAATTCTCTTGGCATGCCTTTCGCATTTTTAGTGTCCCTGGAGCTCTGGGCTTTTTGGTTTTCTGAACCCTAACTAGAGCCATAACCCTAGACTTCGCACTATGCGGAGCCTTATAAAGAGCGCTGGGTTGATATGAGGTCCAATCAGGAAGATAAGAATTCCACACGTTTGGGGCTGTTTTGCAATTCTCTTGGCATGCCTTTCGCATTTTTAGTGTCCCTGGAGCTCTGGGTTTTTTGGTTTTCTGAACCCTAACCCTCGCCGTAACCCTAGACCTCGCAATATGTGGAGCCTTAGAAATAGCATTGGGCAGAAACGCGGTCCTATCAGGGAGATAAGGATGCCGCCTGTTTGGGGCTGTTTTGCATTTCTCTTGGCATGCCTTTCGCATTTTAGGTGTCTCTGGAGCTCTGGGCTTTTTGGTTTTCGGAACCCTAACTAGAGCCTTAACCCAAGACTTCGCACTATGCGGAGCCATATAAAGAGCGCAGGGTAGATATGAGGTCCAATCAGGAAGATAAGAATTGCACATTTTTGGGGCTATTTTGCATTTCTCTTGGCATGCCTTTCGTACTTTTAGTGTCCCTGGAGTTCTGGGCTTTTTGGTTTTCTGAACCCAAGCTAGAGTGGTAACCCTAGACCTCGAAATATGCGGAGCCTTATCAAGAGCGCTGGGTAGAAATGAGGCTTAATCAGGAAGATGATGATGGTAGATGACGGGAGCTGTTTTGCATTTCTCTTGGCACGCCTTTCGCATTTTTAGTGTCTCTGGAGCTCCGGGCTTTTTGGTTTTCTGAACCCTAACCCTCGCCGTAACCCTAGACTTCGCACTATGCGGTGCCATTGAAATAGCATTGGGCGGAAATGCGGTGCACTCAGGTAGATAAGGATGCCGCCTGTTTGGGGCTGTTTTGCATTCCTCTTGCATACCTTTTGCATTTTTAGTGTCCCTGGACCTCTGGGTGTTTTGGTTTGCTGGACCCTTACCCTTGCTGTAACCCAAAACTTCGTACTCTGCGGAGCCTTGGAAATAGTGCTTGGTAAATATGAGGTCCAATCAGGAAGATAAGAATTGTGCATTTTTGGGGCTGTTTTGCATTTCTCTTGGCATGCCTTTCGCACTTTTAGTGTCCCTGGAGCTCTGGGTTTTTTGGATTTCTGATCCCAACTTGACCCGTAACCCTAGACTTCGCACTATGCGGAGTCTTATAAAGAGCGCTGGGTAGAAATGAGGTCCAATCAGGAAGATGATGATGGTAGATGACGGGGGCTGTATTGCATTTCTCTTGGCATGCCTTTCGCGTTTTTAGTCTCCCTGGAGCTCTGGGCTTTTTGGTTTTCTGAACTCTAACCCTCGTCATAACTCTAGACCTCGCAATATGCGGAGCCTTAGTAATAGCATTGGACAGAAATGCGGTCCACTCAGGAAGATATGGATGCCGCCTGTTTGGGGCTGTTTTGCATTTCTCTTGGCATGCCTTTCGCATTTTTAGTGTCCCTGGAGCTCTGGGCTTTATGGTTTTCTGAACCCTAGCTAGAGCCGTAACCCTAGACTTGGCACTATGCGGCGCCTTATCAAGAGCGCTGGGTAGAAATGAGGTCCAATCAGGAAGATGAGGATGGTAGATGACGGGGGCTGTTTTGCATTTCTCTTGGCATGCCTTTCGCACTTTTAGTGTCCCTGGAACTCTGGGCTTTTTGGTTTTCTGAACCCTAACCCTCGCTGTAACCCTAGACCTCGCACTATACGGTGCGTTTGAAATAGCACTGGGCAGGAATGCGGTGCACTCACGAAGATAAGGATGCCGCCTGTTTGGGGCTGTTTTGCTTTCCTCTTGCATGCCTTTTGCATTTTTAGTGTCTCTGGGCCTCCGGGCGTTTTGGTTTGCTGAACCCTTACCCTAGCTGTAACCCTAAACTTCGCAGTATGCGGAGCCTTAGAAAGAGTGCTTGGTGGATATGAGGTCCAATCAGGAAGATAAGAATTGTGCATTTTTGGGGCTGTTTTGCATTTCTCTTGGAATGCCTTTCGCACTTTTAGTGTCCCTGGAGCTCTGGGCTTTTTGGTTTTCTGACCCCTAAATTGAGCCGTAACCCTAGACCTCGCACTATGCGGAGCTTTATCAAAAGCGATGGGTAGAAATGAGGTCCAATCAGGAAGTTGATGGTGGTAGATGACGGGGGCTGTTTTGCATTTCTCTTGGCATGCCTTTCGCATTTTTAGTGTCCCTGGAGCTCTGGGCTTTTTGGTTTTCTGAACCCTAACCCTAGCTGTAACCCTAGACCTCGCACTATGCGGAGCCTTAGAAATAGCATTGGGCAGAAATGCGGTCCACTAAGGAAGATAAGGGTGCCGCCTCTTTGGGGTTGTTTTGCATTTCTCTTGGCATGCCTTTTGCATTTTTAGTGTCCCTGGAGCTCTGGGCTTTTTGGTTTTCTGACCCCTAACTGGAGCTGTAACCCTAGACTTCGCACTATGCGGAGCCTTATCAAGAGCGCTGGGTAGAAATGAGGTCTTATCAGGAAGATGATGATGGTAGATGACGGGGGCTGTTTTGCATTTCTCTTGGCATGCCATTCGCATTTTCAGTGTCCCTAGAGCTCTGGGCTTTTTGGTTTTCTGAACCCTAACCCTCATGCTAACCCTTGACCTCGCACTATGCGTAGCCTTAGAAATACCATTAGGCAGAAGTGCGGTGCACTCAGGAAGATAAGGATGCCGCCTGTTTGGGGCTGTTATGCTTTCCTCTTGCAAGGCTTTTTGCATTTTTACTGTCCCTGGACCTCTGGGCGATTTGGTTTGCTGAACCCTTACCCTAGCCGTAACCCTAGAGTTTGCACTATGCGGAGCCTTAGAAAGAGCGCTTGGTAGATATGAGGTCCAATCAGGAAGATAAGAATTGTGCATTTTTAGGGCTGTTTTGCATTTCTCTTGGCATGCCTTTCGCACTTTTAGTGTCCCTGGAGCTCTGGGCTTTTTGGTTTTCTGAACCCTAACTAGAGCCGTAACCATAGCCTTTGCACTATGCGGAGCCTTATCAAGAGCGCTGGGTAGATATGAGGTCCAATCAGGAAGATAAGAATTGTGCCTGTTTGGGGCTGTTTTGAATTCCTCTTGGCATGCCTTTTGTACTTTTAGTGTCCCTGGAGCACTGGGCTTTTTGTTTTTCTGAACCCTAACTTGAGCCGTAACCCTAGACCTCGCACTATGCGGTGCCTTTGAAATAGCATTGGGCGGAAATGCGGTGCACTCAGGAAGATAAGGATGCCGCCTGTTTGGGGCTGTTTTGCATTTCTCTTGGCATGCCTTTCGCATTTTAGGTGTCCCTGGACCTCTGGGCTTTTTGGTTTTCTGAACCCTTACCCTATCCGTAACCCTAGACTTCGCACTATGCGGAGCCTTATCAAGAGCGCTGGGTAGATATGAGGTCCAATCAGGAAGATAAGAATTGCGCATGTTTGGGGCTGTTTTGCATTTCCCTTGGCATGCCTTTCGCATTTTTAGTGTCCCTGGACCTCTGGGTTTTTTGGTTTTCTGAACCCTAACAGTCGGTGTAACCCTAGAGCTCGCACTATGCGGAGCCTTAGAAATAGCATTGGGCAGAAATGCGGTCCACTCAGGGAGATAAGGATGCCGCCTGTTTGGGGCTGTTTTGCATTTCTCTTGGCATGCCTTTCGCATTTTTAGTGTCCCTGGAGCTCTGGGCTTTATGGTTTTCTGAACCCTAGCTAGAGCCGTAACCCTAGACTTCGCACTATGCGGCGCCTTATCAAGAGCGCGGGGTAGAAATGAGGTCCAATCAGGAAGATGAGGATGGTAGATGACGGGGGCTGTTTTGCATTTCTCTTGGCATGCCATTCGCATTTTTAGTGTCCCTGGAGCTCTGGGCTTTTTGGTTTTCGGAACCCTAACTCGAGCCGTAACCCTAAACTTCGATCTATGCGGAGCCTTATCAAGAGCGCTGGGTAGATATGAGGTCCAATCAGGAAGATAAGAATTGCACATTTTTGGGGCTGTTTTGCATTTCTCTTGGCATGCCTTTCGTACCTTTAGTGTCCCTGGAGCTCTGGGCTTTTTGGTTTTCTGAACCCTAACTAGAGCGGTAACCCTAGACTTCGCACTATGTGGAGCCTTATCAAGAGCGCTGGGTAGAAATGAGGCTTAATCAGGAAGATGATGATGGTAGATGACGGGGGCTCTTTTGCATTTCTCTGGGCATGCCTTTTGCATTTTTAGTGTCCTTGGAGCTCTGGGCTTTTTGGTTTTCGGAACCCTAACTTGAGCCGTAACCCTAGGCCTCGCACTATGCAGTGCCTTTGAAATAGCATGGGGCGGAAATGCGGTGCACTCTGGAAGATAAGGATGCCGCCTGTTTGGGGCTGTTTTGCATTCCTCTGGCATACCTTTTGCATTTTTAGTGTCTCTGGACCTCTGGGCGTTTTGGTTTTCTGAACCCTTTCCTTTGCCGTAACCCAAAACTTCGCACCATGCGAAACCTTAGGAAGAGTGCTTGGTAGATATGAGGTCCAATCAGGAAGATAAGAATTGTGCATTTTTGGGGTTGTTTTTCATTTCTCTTGGCATGCCATTCGCACTTTTAGTGTCCCTGGAGGTCTGGGCTTTTTAGTTTTATGACCCCTAACTTGACCCGTAACCCTAGACTTTGCACTATGCGGAGCCTTAAAATAGCATTTGGCAGAAATGCGGTCCACTCAGGAATATAAGGATGCCGCCTGTTTGGGGCTGTATTGCATTTCTCTTGGCATGCCTTTTGCATTTTTAGTGTCCCTGGAGCTCTGGGCTTTATGTTTTTCTGAACCCTAACTAGAGCCGTAACCCTAGACTTCGCACTATGCGGAGCTTTATCAAAAGCGATGGATAGAAATGAGGTCCAACCAGGAAGATGATGATGGTAGATGACGGGGGCTGTTTTGCATTTCTCTTGGCATGCCTTTCGCATTTTCAGTGTCCCTGGAGCTCTGAGCGTTTTGGTTTTCTGAACTATAACTAGAGCCATAACCCTAGACTTCGCACTATGTGGAGCCTTATCAAGAGCGCAGGGTAGATATGAGGTCCAATCAGGAAGATAAGAATTGCGCATTTTTGGGGCTGTTTTGCATTTCTCTTGGCATGCCTTTCGCACTTTTAGTGTCCCTGGACCTCTGGGCTTTTTAGTGTTCTGACCCCTAACTTGACCCGTAACCCTAGACTTCGCACTATGCGGACCCTTAGAAATAGCGTTTGGCAGAAATGCTGTCCACTCAGGAATATAAGGATGCCGCCTGTTTGGGGCTGTTTTGCATTTCTCTTGGCATGCCTTTCGCATTTTTAGTGTCCCTGGAGCTCTGGGCTTTTTGGTTTTCTGAACCCTAACTAGAGCCGTAACCCTAGACTTCGTACTATCCCTGAGCTTTATCAAAAGCGATGGGTAGAAATGAGGTCCAATCAGGAAGATGATGATGGTAGAAGACGGGAGCTGTTTTGCATTTCTCTTGGCATGCCTTTCGCATTTTTAGTGTCCCTGGACCTCTGGGCTTTTTGGTTTTCTGAACCCTAACCCTCGTCCTAACCCTAGACCTCGCACTATGCGGAGCCTTAGAAATAGCATTGGGCAAAAATGCGGTCCAATCAGTGAGATAAGGATGCCGCCTCTTTGGGGCTGTTTTGAATTCCTCTTGGCATGCCTTTTGCATTTTTAGTGTCCCTGGACCTCTGGGCTTTTTGGTTTTCTGAACCCTAAACTTCGCCGTAACCCTAGACTTGGCACTAAGCGGAGCCTTATCAAGAGCGCTGGGCAGAAATGACGTCCAATCAGGAAGATGAGGATGGTAGATGACGGGGGCTGTTTTGCATTTCTCTTGGCATGCCTTTCGCACTTTTAGTGTCCCTGGAGCTCTGGGCTTTTTGGTTTTCGGAACCCTAACTCGAGCCGTAACCCTAAACTTCGATCTATGCGGGGCCTTATCAAGAGCGCTGGGTAGATATGAGGTCCAATCAGGAAGATAAGAATTGCACATTTTTGGGGCTGTTTTGCATTTCTCTTGGCATGCCTTTCGTACCTTTAGTGTCCCTGGAGCTCTGGGCTTTTTGGTTTTCTGAACCCTAACTAGAGCGGTAACCCTAGACTTCGCACTATGTGGAGCCTTATCAAGAGCGCTGGGTAGAAATGAGGCTTAATCAGGAAGATGATGATGGTAGAAGACGGGGGCTCTTTTGCATTTCTCTGGGCATGCCTTTTGGATTTTTAGTGTCCTTGGAGCTCTGGGCTTTTTGGTTTTCGGAACCCTAACTTGAGCCGTAACCCTAGACTTCGCACTATGCGGAGCCTTAGAAATAGCATTGGGCAGAAATGCGGTCCCCTCAGGAATATATGGATGCCGCCTGTTTGGGGCTGTTTGCATTTCTCTTGGCATGCCTTTCGCATTTTCAGTGTCCCTGGACCTCTGGACTTTTTGGTTTTCCGAACCCTAACTAGAGCCGTATCCGTGAAGTTCGACTATGCGGACCCAAAATAAGAGCACGGGGCGGATTTGAGGTCCGAAGAGGAAGATGAGGATGGCAGATGACTGGGGCTGTTTTGCATTTCTCTTGGCATGCCTTTCGAATTTTTAGTGTCCCTGGAGATCTCGGCTTTTTGGTTTTCTGTACCCTAAACCTAGGCTTAATCCTATACTTCGTACTAGGTATGGTGGCCCGGGAGTTTACATTGTGCTGGGGGGGCCAGGGTCTCCCCCGCCTCAAGGTGGACTGCTCCTTGGGATGGCCGTTCCCGGTTTTGATTCCGCGGGTGTCTGTCAGCCTGGTCACTCCTCCAAAGCTTTCCCATTGGTTCCCGCTCCCTGATCCCATCTTTCCCCTGGACTGAGCAACGATGTTCCCTTGTATTTGCCTCTACCCCCTTTGGCAGGGAGCATGCAATAAAATGCTCTTGCCGGAATGGCATGCAGATACCCTTCCTGCCTCTGTATCACTGACTAAATACTTATTTTAATAAGTATTAGATGGCGCCTGAGCGTGAGATGGCCTTGAGCCGTCCCTGGAGAGCATCTCCAGCAGAGCTTCCTCGCTGGAATTAAAGTCCCCTTTCGGGGTAGCCATTGCCCCAAAGAAACCTCTGAGTTTTATCAGCGGCTCGGCGGGGAAGACCAACAACCTTCTGCGGAAAGAGAAGACTGGTCTGAGTCAGTGGACCACCCTCGAGATTTTTATTTGACCCCAAATGTAATATGGGTCACCTTTGTATCCTTTTCTTTTAAATTTCTTTTACCTCGAGGTTGGGAAGAGAAGGGAGATGGGAACAGAATTTTCTCATCTCCTGCGGGAAGCTTTTTCCCCAGTTCTGAGAGCCCTTGTTCGTGAGAAATTTTGTTATACCTGGGAGGGTTTAAAACATTTTATCCAATGGTTATTCAAGCAATGGCTAATCGAATACTTAAAACGCTTTGTAAGATGGTTGTTTATGTCTGGAAGAGGGTATCTGCTTTATAAGTTAGCAAAAGCCATTGATAATTTTGTAAAACGGTTTAAAAATGTTAATCCCAGTGTAAAAAGCCCTCTGCAGCTTTCCTTCCCCTGTGTTCCTACTCCCTCTGTCCTAATTCAAAGGAAACCCGGAGATGGAAGCTGCCGAAGTGCCCAGGGTTGCCACCGTCTCCCTGCCGCCTCCTGGTCTCCTTTGTCCCCTGCCGGGGGTAGTGAAGGCCAAACGACCTCCAGCTCTATCCCAACCCCCTTTCCTGTACCCACTTCCCCGGTTATTGCCGCTCCAGATTTGTTCCAAGATCGCGATGGCAGCATGGCCGAAAGAGCAATGCAAGCTGCAATTCTTAATTTCAATTTTGCCGGCTCCGCTTCCCTCATCCAAGATGGCGGACACCACGTGGCGTCCGCGGCCACAGTGGCGGGCTTGCCGCCCGCGTGCGCCCCCCCTCCTGTTCCTGCTCCCGCTCCCGTTACCGCGCGCGGTCCCCGTCCATCCCGGGCCCCTCCCTCGCGTCGATTCGCGTCGCGTCGGGTCCCTCTTCCTCCGTCGGGGGTCCCCTGCCAGCCGCGGAGACTGCCTCTCCCTCCTGTATCCCAGACTTTCCCCAGCAGCCTCGCAGGAGCTTTAACATAAGCCCCGAGGACTCGCAGCCGCAGAAAAAAGAGGAATTTAAATACTCCCTAAGAGGCTTGAAACAGCCTGACGATACTAGAAACAGGGGGTATCTAGTATCTTTAGAACACAGACTGAAAAAGCAGCAGCGAGTGTGGCAAGCGAAGAAGCCTGGCCTCGCCGCTTTCAGTCTCCCGAGCAGCACGCAGTGTGGCCAGCCCAGACAAAAAGCTGCCGATCTAACCCTTCCGGCTGCTGACCGGCTGCAGACCTCTCCTCCCCCGCGGCAGCCCCGACGGGCCGCCCGCGCCGCCGCTTCCGAGAGCCCCGGCAAAGCGTTCCTCCCCCGTGGCCGATGCGGCTGTGCCCGCCGGCGACCCCCCGCCAGTTCGTGCCTGGCTCTTCGCCGAGGCGAGGGCTCGCCCAGGCCAGCCATGCAGCCGGCCCGAGACCGGACCCCGCGCTCGGTGCGCCTCGCCCCGGCCAGCCACGTGGTGCGAAAGTTAAAAGGACAGTTCTCTCTTGTTTTTAACATCGTGGACTTGGCTCCCCCCGGTGTGGCAGCGAGCTGGAGCCAGCTCCTAGAGAGACGCTTTGTCCCAAATGTGCCGGCCAGCCCCGGCCGCTTCCCCGCGGCTGCGACACTGCGGGGCCACGCCCGGCCTCTGCCGGCTCCGCCACGGCTTCGTAAATGCCCTGAGGCTACCGAGCTGCTGCCGCCGCCCTGCTCTGGCTGCGAAAACCCCGCCCAAGTGCTGCCTTTCACCTCGGCCCTGGCCCTGCCCGCGTCCCCTGCTCCTGTGCTGCATGAACAGCAGAAAAAGAAGGGGGGTTGCAGGAGCCAGGCTGTAGGATTCAAACTACCCCCAGAAAGCTGCGAAAGCATTGTAGGGGAAGCAGTAAACCTGAGCAGCTGGCAGGCACGGCCAGAAGATGCAAAACAGCAGCCAAAGGAGCAAAACAGTGACTTTTCAGATTCTGCTACTGAGTGTAAGGACCAAAGGACTGAAGTGAAAAAGCCAAAAGCCACAGATGACACCTGGAAGCTGCCAGAGAAGAACTGCACCAGCCCAGCAAACATCGTTGCTGCAGACATAACACCAATCAAGAAGAACAAAGTGCAGTCAAAAGATGAAGCATCTGTCTCCTGGAAGCAAAGACGACGCAAGCCAGCATTGATGACCGCAACAGAAACAGACACACGCAGTCCCGAGAGCCAGAATTGCAAACGAGACTGCAAATGGATAAGTTGGACACCTGTGGTGTCTCCCCATATCCTACCCCATTCTGTTAATTCCCCGACAGTTAATGTTCCCTACTACTACCCCTCTGCTAGGCTTTTCCCTAGCCACGGATTCCCATATCCCTGTAACCCTTATGCCATTCCCCTTTCCCCAAACCTTTGGGAGAGGGGAGAAGGGAAAGGCCCCCCTCCGTTTGAAAATTGCAAAATTTTAACTCTGTTTGAATCCCAACAGAAGTATCTGCCAGAGCCTGTGCCCACACTCATCATCATGATGTCCAGCACCCAACACCTATCACCCTGCTGTCCTCTGAATGCTCCTGGTACCACCAGCAGGTGTGCTTGAACTCTGCCACAGCCCAGAAAGAACTGTGCTGCTTCAACCTCACCTCTGCCTATGAGATCATCCAGCATGCAGAAAGAAAATCATCTGAAAGATTTGAGGACTTGTTGGGACACTGGGTTGGGGGTGTTTCTAATTATGTACTTGGGTTGTTGAGACATTGGGCTTTGAGTGATTCTGATAATTGTTGTTGTTCTGTACATGTTAAGTTTTTGGGATGCTGGGTTTTGGGATCCCTGAGGGGGGCCTCTTAGTCTAATACAAAAAAGGAGCAGTTGTGGTGGCCCGGGAGTTTACATTGTGCTGGGGGGGCCAGGGTCTCCCCCCACCTCGAGGTGGACTGCTCCTTGGGATGGCCGTTCCCGGTTTGGATTCCGCGGGTGTCTGTCAGCCTGGTCACTCCTCCAAAGCTTTCCCATTGGTTCCCGCTCCCTGATCCCATCTTTCCCCTGGACTGAGCAACGATGTTCCCTTGTATTTGCCTCTACCCCCTTTGGCAGTGAGCATGCAATAAAATGCTCTTGCCGGAATGGCATGCAGATACCCTTCCTGCCTCTGTATCACTGACTAAATACTTATTTTAATAAGTATTACTATGAAGAGAGTAGGAAAGAGCGTGAGGCAGAAATGCGGTCGAATCAGGGAGATAAGGGTGCCACCTGTTTGGGGCTGTTTTGAATTCCTCTTGGCATGCCTTTCGCATTTTTAGTGTCCCTGGAGCTCTGGGCTTTTTGGTTTTCTGAGCCCTAAACCTAGGCGTAACTCTAGACTTTGCACTATGCGGAGCCTTATAAAGAGCGCTGGGTAGATTTGAGGTCCGATCAGGAAGGTAAGAATTGCGCATGTTTGGGGCTGTTTTGCATTTCTCTTGGCATGCCTTTCGCATTTTTAGTGTCCCTGGAGCTCTGGGCTTTTTGGTTTTTCTGAACCCTAACTAGAGCCGTAACCCTAGACTTCGCACTATGCGGAGCCTTATCAAGAGCGCTGGGTAGATATGAGGTCCAATCAGGAAGATGATGATGGTAGATGACGGGGGCTGTTTTGCATTTCTCTTGGCATGCCTTTCGCATTTTTAGTGTCCCTGGAGCTCTGGGCTTTTTGGTTTTCTGAACCCTAAACCTCGCCGTAACCCTAGACTTCGCACTATGCGGAGCCTTATAAATAGCATTGGGTAGAAATGCGGTCCAATCAGGAAGATAAGGATGCCGCCTGTTTGGGGCTGTTTTGAATTCCCCTTGGCATGCCTTTCGCATTTTTAGTGTCCCTGGAGCTCTGGGCTTTTTGGTTTTCTGAACCCTAACTAGAGCCGTAACCCTAAACTTCGCACTATGCGGAGCCTTATCAAGATCGCTGGGTAGATATGAGGTCCAATCAGAAGGATGAGGATAGCAGATGACTGGGGCTGTTTTGCATTTCTCTTGGCATGCCTTTCACATTTTTTGTGTCCCTGGACCTCTGGGCTTTTTGGTTTTCTGAACCCTAACTATAGCCGTAAACATAAACTTCGCACTATGCGGAGCCTTATCAAGATTGCTGGGTAGATATGAGGTCCAATCAGGAAGATAAGGATGCCCCATGTTTGGGGCTGTTTTGCATTTCTCTTGGAATGCCTTTCACACTTCTAGTGTCCCTGGTGCTATGGGCATTTTGGTTTTCTGAACCCTAACTAGAGCCGGAACCCTAGACTTCGCACTATGCGGAGCCTTATCAAGAGCACAGGGTAGAAATGAGGTCCATTAAGGAGGATGATGATGGCAGATTACTGGAGCTGTTTTGCATTTATCTTGGCATGCCTTTCGCACTTTTAGTGTCCCTGGACCTCTCGGTTTTTTGGTTTTCTGAACCCTTACCCTAGCCGTAACCCTGGACGTCGCACTATGCGGAGTCTTATGAAGAGCGCTGGGTAGATATGAGGTCCAATCAGGAAGATAAGAATTGCGCACTTTTGGGGCTGTTTTGCATTTCTCTTGGCATGCCTTTTGCATTTTTAGTGTCCCTGGAGCTCTGGGCTTTTTGGTTTTCTGAACCCTAAACCTAGGCTTAATCCTATACTTCGCACTATGCAGAGAGTAGGAAAGAGCGTGGGGCAGAAATGAGGTCCGATCAGGAAGATAAGGATGCCCCATGTTTGGGGCTGTTTTGCATTCCTCTTGGCATGCCTTTCGCACTTTTAGTGTCCCTGGAGCTCTGGGCTTTTTGGTTTTCTGAACCCTAACCCTCGCCGTAACCCTAAACTTCGCACTATGCGGAGCCATAGAAATAGCATTGGGCAGAAAGGCGGTCCACTCAGGAATATAAGGATGCCGCCTGTTTGGGGCTGTTTTGCATTTCTCTTGGCATGCCTTTTGCATTTTTAGTGTCCCTGGAGCTCTGGGCTTTATGGTTTTCTGAATCCTAACTAGAGCCGTAACCCTAGACTTCGCACTACGCGGAGCCTTATCAAGAGCGCAGGGTGGATATGAGGTCCAATCAGAAGGATGAGGATAGCAGATGACTGGGGCTGTTTTGCATTTCTCTTGGCATGCCTTTCGCATTTTTAGTGTCCCTGGAGCTCTGGGCTTTTTCGTTTTCTGAACCCTAACTAGAGCCGTAACACTAAACTTCGCACTATGCGGAGCAAAATTAAGAGCACGGGGCGGAATTGAGGTCCGATCAGGAAGATGAGGATGGCAGATGACTGGGGCTGTTTTGCATTTCTCTTGGCATGCCTTTTGCATTTTTTGTGTCCCTGGACCTCTGGGCGTTTTGGTTTTCTGAACCCTTAACCTAGCCGTAACCCTAAACTTCGCACTATGCGGAGCCTTATCAAGATTGCTGGGTAGATATGAGGTCCCATCACGAAAATAAGGATGCCCCATGTTTGGGGCTGTTTTGCATTTCTCTTGGCATGCCTTTCACACTTTTAGTGTCCCTGGTGCTATGGGCATTTTGGTTTTCTGAACCCTAGCTAGAGCCGTAACCCTAGACTTCGCACTATGCGGAGCCTTATCAAAAGCACAGGGTAGGAATGAGATCCATTAAGGAGGATGATGATGGTAGAGGACGGGGGCTGTTTTGCATTTCTCTTGGCATGCCTTTCACACTTTTAGTGTCCCTGCTGCTATGGGCTTTTTGGTTTTCTGAACCCTAACTAGAGCCGTAACCCTAGACTTCGCACTATGCGGAGCTTTATCAAGAGCGCTGGGTAGAAATGCGGTACAATAAGGAAGATGATGATGGTAGATGACGGGGGCTGTTTTGCATTTCTCTTGGCATGCCTTTCGCATTTTTAGTGTCCCTGGAGCTCTGGGCTTTTTGGTTTTCTGAACCCTAACCAGAGCCGTAACCCAGAGTTCGCACTATGCGGAGCCAAATAAAGAGCACTGGGCGCAATTGAGGTCCGACCAGGAAGATAAGTATAGCACGTTTGGGGCTGTTTTGAATTCCTCTTGGCATGGCTTTCGCATTTTTAGTGTCCCTGGAGCTCTGGGCTTTTTGGTTTTCTGAACCCTAACTAGAGCCGTAACCCTAAACTTCGCACTATGCGGAGCCTTATCAAGAGCGCTGGGTAGAAATGACGTCCAATCAGGAAGATGATGATGGTAGAAGACGGGGGCAGTTTTGCATTTCTCTTGACATGCCTTTTGCATTTTTAGTGTCCCTGGACCTCTGGGCTTTTTGGTTTGCTGGACCCTTACCGAGCCGTAACCCTAAACTTCGCACTATGTGGAGCCTTAGAAAGAGTGCTTGGTAGATATGAGGTCCAATCAGGAAGGTAAGAATTGTGCATTTTTGGGGCTGTTTTGCATTCCTCTTGGCATGCCTTTTGCATTTTTAGTGTCCCTGGAGCTCTGGGCTTTATGGTTTTCTGAACCCTAGCTAGAGCCGTAACCCTAGACTTCGCACTATGCGGAGCCTTAGAAATAGCACTGGGCAGAAATGCGGTCTAATCAGGGAGATAAGGGTGCCGCCTGTTTGGGGCTGTTTTGAATTCCTCTTGGCATGCCTTTCGCATTTTTAGTGTCCCTGGACCTCTGGGCGTTTTGGTTCTCTGAGCCCTAAACCTCGCCGTAACCCTAGACTTCGCACTATGCGGAGCCTTATCAAGAGCGCTGGGCAGATATGAGGTCCAATCAGGAAGGTAAGAATTGCGCATTTTTGGGGCTGTATTGCACTTCTCTTGGCATGGCTTTCGCACTTGTAGTGTCCCTGGAGCTCTGGGCTTTTTGGTTTTCTGAACCCTCACTAGAGCCGTAACCCTAAACTTCGCACTATGCGGAGCCTTATCAAGAGCGCTGGGTAGAAATGAGGTCCAATCAGGAAGATGAGGATGGTAGAAGACGGGGGCTGTTTTGCATTTCTCTTGGCATGCCTTTCGCATTTTTAGTGTCCCTGGAGCTCTGGGCTTTTTGGTTTTCTGAACCCTAACTAGAGCCGTAACCCTAGACCTCGCACTATGCGGAGCCTTAGAAATAGCATTGGGCAGAAATGCGGTCCAATCAGGGAGATAAGGATGCCGCCTGTTTGGGGCTGTTTTGCATTTCTCTTGGCATGCCTTTCGCATTTTAGGTGTCCCTGGAGCTCTGGGCTTTTTGGTTTTCTGAACCCTAACTAGAGCCGTAACCCTAGACTTCGCACTATGCGGAGCCTTATCAAGAGCGCTGGGTAGAAATGAGGTCCAATCAGGAAGATGGTGACGGTCGATGACGGGGGCTGTTTTGCATTTCTCTTGGCATGCCTTTCGCATTTTTAGTGTCCCTGGAGCTCTGGGCTTTTTGGTTTTCTGAACCCTAACTAGAGCCGTAACCCTAGACCTCGCACTATGCGGAGCCTTAGAAATAGCATTGGGCAGAAACGCGGTCCAATCAGGGAGATAAGGATGCGCCCTGTTTGGGGCTGTTTTGCATTTCTCTTGGCATGCCTTTCGCATTTTAGGTGTCCCTGGAGCTCTGGGCTTTTTGGTTTTCTGAACCCTAACTAGAGCCGTAACCCTAGACTTCGCACTATGCGGAGCCTTATCAATAGCGATGGGTAGAAATGAGGTCCAATCAGGAAGATGATGATGGTAGATGACGGGGGCTGTTTTGCATTTCTCTTGGCATGCCTTTCGCACTTTTAGTGTCCCTGGAGCTCTGGGCTTTTTGGTTTTCTGAACCCTAACACTCGCCGTAACCCTAGACCTCGCACTATGCGGAGCCTTAGAAATAGCATTGGGCAGAAATGCGGTCCAATCAGGGAGATAAGGATGCCGCCTGTTTGGGGCTGTTTTGCATTCCTCTTGGCATGCCTTTCGCATTTTTAGTGTCCCTGGACCTCTGGGCTTTTTGGTTTTCTGAACCCTAACCTCGCCGTAACCCTAGACTTCGCACTATGCGGAGCCTTATGAATAGCATTGGGTAGAAATGAGGTCCAATCAGGAAGATGATGATGATAGATGACGGGGGCTGTTTTGCATTTCTCTTGGCATGCCTTTCGCACTTTTAGTGTCCCTGGAGCTCTGGGCTTTTTGGTTTTCTGAACCCTAACTTGAGCCATAACCCTAGACCTCGCACTATGCGGAGCCTTATAAATAGCGTTGGGTAGAAATGAGGTCCAATCAGGGAGATAATGATGGTAGATGGCGGGGGCTGTTTTGCATTTCTCTTGGCATGCCTTTCGCATTTTTAGTGTCCCTGGACCTCTGGGCTTTTTGGTTTTCTGAACCCTAACCCTAGCCGTAACCCTAGACTTCGCACTATGCAGAGCCAAATAAAGAGCACTGGGCGCAATTGAGGTCCGACCAGGAAGATAAGAATTGCACATGTTTGGGGCTGTTTTGCATTTCCTCTTGGCATGCCTTTCGCACTTGTAGTGTCCCTGGAGCTCTGGGCTTTTTGGTTTTCTGAACCCTAACTAGAGCCGTAACCCTAGACTTCGCACTATGCGGAGCCTTATCAAGAGCGCTGGGTAGAAATGAGGTCCAATCAGGAAGATGAGGATGGCAGATTACTGGGGCTGTTTTGCATTTCTCTTGGCATGCCTTTCGCATTTTTAGTGTCCCTGGAGCTCTGGGCTTTTTGGTTTTCTGAACCCTAACCTAGGCGTAACCCTAAACTTCGCACTATGCGGAGCCAAATAAAGAGCACTGGGCGCAATTGAGGTCCGACCAGGAAGATAAGAATTGCACATGTTTGGGGCTGTTTTGCATTTCCTCTTGGCATGCCTTTCGCACTTGTAGTGTCCCTGGAGCACTGGGCTTTTTGGTTTTCTGAACCCTAACCTCGCCGTAACCCTAGACTTCGCACTATGCGGAGCCTTATCAAGAGCGCTGGGTAGAAATGAGGTCTTATCAGGAAGATGATGATGGTAGATGACGGGGGCTGTTTTGCATTTCTCTTGGCATGCCTTTCGCATTTTTAGTGTCCCTGGACCTCTGGGCGTTTTGGTTTGCTGGTCCCTTACCCGAGCCGTAACCCTAGACTTCGCACTATGCGGAGCCTTATCAAGAGTGCTTGGTAGATATGAGGTCCAATCAGGATGATAAGAATTATGCATTTTTGGGGCTGTTTTGCATTTCTCTTGGCATGCCTTTCGCACTTTTAGTGTCCCTGGACCTCTGGGCTTATTGGTTTTCTGAGCCCTAACTAGAGCCGTAACCCTACACTTCGCACTATGCGGAGCCTTAGAAATAGCATTTGGCAGAAATGCGGTCCACTCAGGAATATAAGGATGCCGCCTGTTTTTGGCTGTTTTGCATTTCTCTTGGCATGCCTTTTGCATTTTTAGTGTCCCTGGAGCTCTGGGCTTTTTGTTTTTCTGAACCCTAACTAGAGCCGTAACCCTAGACTTCGCACTATGCGGAGCCTTATGAAGAGCGCTGGGTAGAATGAGGTCCATCAGGAAGATAAGAATTGCGCGTTTGGGGCTGTTTTGAATTCTCTTGGCATGCCTTTCGCATTTTTAGTGTCCCTGGAGCTCTGGGCTTTTTGGTTTTCTGAACCCTAACTGCCGTAACCCTAGACTTCGCACTATGCGGAGCCTTATCAAGAGCGCTGGGAGAAATGAGGTCCAATCAGGAAGATGATGATGGTAGATGACGGGGGCTGTTTTGCATTTCTCTTGGCATGCCTTTCGCATTTTTAGTGTCCCTGGGGCTCTGGGCTTTTTTGTTTTCTGAACTCTAACACTCGTCGTAAACCTAGACCTCACACTATGCGGAGCCTTAGAAATAACATTGGGCAGAAATGCGGTCCAATCAGGGAGATAAGGATGCCGCCTGTTTGGGGCTGTTTTGCATTTCTCTTGGCATGCCTTTCGCATTTTTAGTGTCCCTGGAGCTCTGGGCTTTTTGGTTTTCTGAACCCTAACACTCGCCGTAACCCTAGACTTCGCACTATGCGGAGCCTTATGAAGAGCGCTGGGTAGAAATGAGGTCCAATCAGGAAGATGAGGATGGTGGAAGTTTGGGGCTGTTTTGCAATTCTCTTGGCATGCCTTTCGCATTTTTATTGTCCCTGGAGCTCTGGGATTTTTGGTTTTCTGAACCCTAACTAGAGCCGTAACCCTAGACTTCGCACTATGCGGAGCCTTATCAAGAGCGCTGGGTAGATATGAGGTCCAATCAGGAAGATAAGGATTGCGCATTTTTGGGGCTGTTTTGCATTTCTCTTGGCATGGGTTTCGCATTTTTAGTGTCCCTGGAGCTCTGGGCTTTTTGGTTTTCTGAACCCTAACCCTCGCCGTTACCCTAGACCTCGCACTATGCGGAGCCTTAGAAATAGCATTGGGCACTAAAGCGGTCCAATCAGGGAGATAAGGATGCCGCCTGTTTGGGGTTGTTTTGAATTTCTCTTGGCATGCCTTTTGCATTTTTAGTGTCCCTGGACCTCTGGGCGTTTTGGTTTGCTGAACTCTAACCCTCGCCGTAACCCTAGACTTCGCACTATGCGGATCCTTATCATGAGCGTTGGGTAGATATGAGGTCCAATCCGGAGGATGAGGATGGCAGATTACTGGAGATGTTTTGCAGTTCTCTTGGCATGCCTTTCGCACTTTTCGTGTCCCTGGAGCTCTGGGCTTTTTGATTTTCTGAACCCTAAACCTAGGCGTAACCCTAAACTTCGCACTATGCGGAGCCAAATAAAGAGCACTGGGCGCAATTGAGGTCCGACCAGGAAGATAAGAATTGCACGTTTGGGGCTGTTTTGCATTTCCTCTTGGCATGGCTTTCGCACTTGTAGTGTCCCTGGACCTCTGGGCTTTTTGGTTTTCTGAACCCTAACTAGAGCCGTTACCCTAGACTTTGCACTATGCGGAGCCATATCAAGAGCGCTGGGTAGAAATGAGGTCCAGTCAGGAAGATGAGGATGGTAGATGACGGGGGCTGTTTTGCATTTCTCTTGGAATGCCTTTCGCACTTTTAGTGTCCCTGGAGCTGTGGGCTTTTTGGTTTTCTGAACCCTAAACCTTGGCGTAACCCTAAACTTCGCACTATGCGGCGCCAAATAAAGAGCACAGTGCGGAATTGAGGTCCGACCAGGAAGATAAGAATTGCACTTCTTTGGGGCTGTTTTGAATTCCTCTATGCATGCCTTTTGCATTTTTAGTGTCCCTGGAGCTCTGGGCTTTTTGGTATTCTCAACCCTAAACCTCGCCGTAACCCTAGACCTCGCACTATGCGGAGCCTTTTCAAGAGCGCTGGGTAGAAATGAGGTCCAATCAGGAAGATAAGAATTGCGCACGTTTCGGGCTGTTTTGCATTTCTCTTGGCATGCCTTTCGCATTTTTAATGTCCTTGGAGCTCTGGGTTTTTTGGTTTTCTGAACCCTAACCCTCGCCGTAACGCTAGACCTCGCACTACGCGGAGCCTAAAAAATAGCATTGGGCCGAAACGCGGTCCAATCAGGGAGATAAGGATGCCGCCTGTTTGGGGCTGTTTTGCATTTCTCTTGGCATGCCTTTCGCATTTCTAGTGTCCCTGGAGCTCTGGGCTTTTTGTTTTTCCCAACCCTAACTAGAGCCGCAACCCTAGACTTCGCACTAAGCGGAGCCAAATGAAGACCACTGGCGCAATTGAGGTCCGACCAGGAAGATAAGAATTGCCCATGTTTGGGGCTGTTTTGTGATTCCCTTGGCATGCCTTTCGCACTTTTAGTGTCCCTGGAGCTCTAGGCTTTTTGGTTTTCTGAACCCTA
Source organism: Monarcha castaneiventris obscurior (assembly GCA_026261815.1). Lineage (NCBI taxonomy): Eukaryota > Metazoa > Chordata > Aves > Passeriformes > Monarchidae > Monarcha > Monarcha castaneiventris. The sequence goes on along the minus strand of JAMPIT010000618.1, from coordinate 28,365 downwards.
AACCTTGGCGTAACCCTAAACTTCGCACTATGCGGCGCCAAATAAAGAGCACAGTGCGCAATTGAGGTCCGACCAGGAAGATAAGAATTGCACTTTTTTGGGGCTGTTTTGAATACCTCTTGGCATGCCTTTCGCATTTTTAGTGTCCCTGGAGGTCTGGGCTTTTTGGTTTTCTGAACCCTAACTAGAGCCGTAACCCTAGACTTCGCACTATGCGGAGCCTTATCAAGAGCGCTGGGTAGAAATGAGGTCCAATCAGGAAGATAAGAATTGCGCACTTTTGGGGCTGTTTTGCAATTCTCCTGGCATGCCTTTTGCATTTATAGCGTCCCTGGAGCTCTGGGCTTTTTGGTTTTCTGAACCCTAAACCTAGGCTTAATCCTATACTTCGCACTATGCAGAGAGTAGGAAAGAGCGTGGGGCAGAAATGAGGTCCGATCAGGAAGATAAGGATGCCCCATGTTTGGGGCTGTTTTGCATTTCTCTTGGCATGCCTTTCGCACTTTTAGTGTCCCTGGAGCTCTGGGCTTTTTGGTTTTCTGAACCCTAACCCTTGCCGTAACCCTAGACTTCGCACTATGCGGAGCCTATAGAAATAGCACTGGGCAGAAAGGCGGTCCACTCAGGAATATAAGGATGCCGCCTCTTTGGGGCTGTTTTGCATTTCTCTTGGCATGCCTTTTGCATTTTTAGTGTCCCTGGAGCTCTGGGCTTTATGATTTTCTGAATCCTTACTAGAGCCGTAACCCTAGACTTCGTACTACGCGGAGCCTTATCAAGAGCGCAGGGTGGATATGAGGTCCAGTCAGAAGGATGAGGATAGCAGATGACTGGGGCTGTTTTGCATTTCTCTTGGCATGCCTTTCGCATTTTTAGTGTCCCTGGAGCTCTGGGCTTTTTCGTTTTCTGAACCCTAACTAGAGCCGTAACACTAAACTTCGCACTATACGGAGCCAAATTAAGAGCACGGGGCGGAATTGAGGTCCGATCAGGAAGATGAGGATGGCAGATGATTGGGGCTGTTTTGCATTTCTCTTGGCATGCCTTTTGCATTTTTTGTGTCCCTGGACCTCTGGGCGTTTTGGTTTTCTGAACCCTTAACCTAGCCGTAACGCTAAACTTCGCACTATGCGGAGCCTTATCAAGATTGCTGGGTAGATATGAGGTCCCATCACGAAAATAAGGATGCCCCATGTTTGGGGCTGTTTTGCATTTCTCTTGGCATGCCTTTCACACTTTTAGTGTCCCTGGTGCTATGGGCATTTTGGTTTTCTGAACCCTAGCTAGAGCCGTAACCCTAGACTTCGCACTATGCGGAGCCTTATCAAAAGCACAGGGTAGGAATGAGATCCATTAAGGAGGATGATGATGGTAGAGGACGGGGGCTGTTTTGCATTTCTCTTGGCATGCCTTTCGCATTTTAGGTATCCCTGGAGCTCTGGGCTTTTTGTTTTTCTGAACCCTAACTAGAGCCGTTACCCTAGCCTTCGCACTACGCGGAGCTTTATCAAGAGCGCTGGGTAGAAATGCGGTACAATAAGGAAGATGATGATGGTAGATGACGGGGGCTGTTTTGCATTTCTCTTGGCATGCCTTTCGCATTTTTAATGTCCCTGGAGCTCTGGGCTTTTCGGTTTTGTGAACTCTAACACTCGTTGTAACCCTACACCTCGCAATATGCGGAGCCTTAGAAATAGCATTGGGCAGAAATGCGGTCCAATCAGGGAGATAAGGATGTCGCCTGTTTGGGGCTGTTTTGAATTCCTCTTTGCATGCCTTTCGCATTTTTAGTGTCCCTGGACCTCTGGGCTTTTTGGTTTTCTGAACCCTAAACCTCGCCGTAACCCTAGACTTCGCACTTTGCGCAGCCTTATCAAGCGCGCTGGGTAGAAATGAGGTCCAATCAGGAAGATGATGATGGTAGGTGACGTGGGCTGTTTTGCATTTCTCTTGGCATGCCTTTCGCATTTTTAGTGTCCCTGGCGCTCTGGGCGTTTCGGTTTTCTGAACCCTAACTAGAGCCGTAACCCTAGACTTCACACTGTGCCGAGCCTTATCAAGAGCGCTAGGAAGATATGAGGTCCGACCAGGAAGATAAGAATTGCGCATGTTTGGGGCTGTATTGCATTTCTCTTGGCATGCCTTTTGCACTTTTAGTGTCCCTCGAGCTCTGGGTTTTTTGGTTTTCTGAACACTAACTAGAGCCGTAACCCTAAACTTCGCACTATGCGGAACCTTAGAAATAGCATTGGGCAGAAATGCGGTCCAGTAAGGGAGATAAGGATGCCGCCTGTTTGGGGCTGTTTTGAATTCTTCTTGGCATGCCTTTTGCATTTTTAGTGTCACTGGAGCTCTGGGCTTTTTGGTTTTCTGAACCCTAAACCTCGCCGTAACCCTAGACTTCGCACAATGCGGAGCCGTATCAAGAGCGCTGGGTAGATAAGAGGTCCAATCAGGAAGATAAGAATTGCGCACGTTTGGGGCTGTTTTGCAATTCTCTTGGCATGCCTTTCGCATTTTTAGTGTCCCTGGAGGTCTGGGTTTTTTGGTTTTCTGAACCCTACCTAGAGCCGTAACCCTAGACCTCGCACTATGCGGAGCCTTAGAAATAGCATTGGGCAGAAACGCGGTCCAATCAGGGAGATAAGGATGCCGCCTGTTTGGGGCTGTTTTGCATTTCTCTTGGCATGCCTTTCGCATTTTAGGTATCCCTGGAGCTCTGGGCTTTTTGTTTTTCTGAACCCTAACTAGAGCCGTAACCCTAGACTTCGCACTATGCGGAGCTTTATCAAGAGCGATGGGTAGAAATGAGGTCCAATCAGGAAGATGAGGATGGTAGAAGACGGGGGCTGTTTCGCATTTCTCTTGGCATGCCTTCCGCACTTTTAGTGTCCCTGGAGCTCTAGGCTTTTTGGTTTTCTGAACCCTAACTAGAGCCGTAACCCTAGACTTCGCACTATGCGGAGCTTTATCAAGAGCGATGGGTAGAAATGAGGTCCAATCAGGAAGATGATGATGGTAGATGACGGGGGCTGTTTTGCATTTCTCTTGGTATGCCTTTCGCATTTTTAGTGTCCCTGGAGCTCTGGGCTTTTTGGTTTTCTGAACCCTAAACCTCGCCGTAACCCTAGACTTCGCACTATGCGGAGCCTTTTCAAGAGCGCAGGGTAGAAATGAGGTCCAATCAGGAAGATAAGAACTGCGCACGTTTGGGGCTGTTTTGCATTTCTCTTGGCATGCCTTTCGCAATTTAATGTCCTTGGAGCTCTGGGTTTTTTGGTTTTCTGAACCCTAACCCTCGCCGTAACCCTAGACTTCGCACTACGAGGAGCCTTAGAAATAGCATTGGGCAGAAACGCGGTCCTATCAGGGAGATAAGGATGCCGCCTGTTTTGGGATGTTTTGCATTTCTCTTGGCATGCCTTTCGCATTTCTAGTGTCCCTGGAGCTCTGGGCTTTATGGTTTTCTGAACCCTAACACTCATCGTAACCCTAGACCTCACACAATGCGGAGCCTTAGAAATAGCATTGGGCAGAAATGTGGTCCAATCAGGGAGATAAGGATGCCGCCTGTTTGGGGCAGTCTTGAATTCCTCTGGGCATGCCTTTTGCATTTTTAGTGTCCCTGGAGCTCTGGGCTTTTTGGTTTTCTGAACCCTAAACCACGCCGCATCCCTAGACTTGGCACTAAGCGGAGCCTTATAAAGAGAGCTGGGTAGATATGAGGTCCAATCAGGAAGATAAGAATTGCGCACGTTTGGGGCTGTTTTGCAATTCTCTTGGCATGCCTTTCGCAATTGTAGTGTCCCTGGAGCACTGGGCTTTTTGGTTTTCTGAACCCTAACTAGAGCCGTAACCCTAGACCTCGCGCTATGCGGAGCCTTAGAAATAGCATTGGGCAGAAACGCGGTCCAATCAGGGAGATAAGGATGCCCCATGTTTGGGGCTGTTTTGCATTTCTCTTGGCATGCCTTTCGCATTTTAGGTATCCCTGGAGCTCTGGGCTTTTTGTTTTTCTGAACCCTAACTAGAGCCGTAACCCTAGACTTCGCACTATGCGGAGCTTTATCAAAACGATGGGTAGAAATGAGGTCCAATCAGGAAGATGATGATGGTAGATGACCGGGGCAGTTTTGCATTTCTCTTGGCATGCCTTCCGCACTTTTAGTGTCTCTGGAGCTCTAGGCTTTTTGGTTTTCTGAACCCTAACTAGAGCCGTAACCCTAGACTTCGCACTATGCGGAGCTTTATCAAGAGCGATGGGTAGAAATGAGGTCCAATCAGGAAGATGATGATGGTAGATGACGGGGGCTGTTTTGCATTTCTCTTGGCATGCCTTTCGCATTTTTAGTTTCTCTGGAGCTCTGGGCTTTTTGGTTTTCTGAACCCTAAACTTCGCCGTAACCCTAGACCTCGCACTATGCGGAGCCTTAGAAATAGCATTGGGAAGAAACGCGGTCCAATCAGGGAGATAAGGATGCCGCCTGTTTGGGGGTGTTTTGCATTTCTCTTGGCATGCCTTTCGCATTTTAGGTATCCCTGGAGCTCTGGGCTTTTTGTTTTTCTGAACCCTAGCTAGAGCCTTAACCCTAGACTTCGCATTATGCAGAGCTTTATCCAGAGCGCTGGGTAGGAATGAGGTCCAATCAGGAAGATGATGATGGTAGAAGACGGGGGCTGTTTTGCAATTCTCTTGGCATGCCTTTCGCATTTTTAGTGTCCCTGGAGCACTGGGCTTTTTGGTTTTCTGAACCCTAAATAGAACTTTAACCCTAGAGTTCGCACTATGCAGAGCTTTATCAAGAGCGCTGGGTAGAAATGAGGTCCAATCAGGAAGATGATGATGGTAGATGACAGGGGCTGTTTTGCATTTCTCTTGGCATGCCTTTCGCATTTTTAGTGTACCTGGAGCTCTGGGCTTTTTGGTTTTCTGAACCCTAACCCTCGTCGTAACCCTGGACCTCGCACTATGCGGAGCCTTAGAAATAGCACAGGGCAGAAATGCGGTCTAATCAGGGAGATTAGGGTGCCGCCTGTGTGGGGCTGTTTTGAATTCCTCTTGGCATGCCTTTCGCATTTTTAGTGTCCCTGGAGCTCTGGGCTTTATGGTTTTCTGAACCCTAAACCTCGCCGTAACTCTAGACTTCGCACTATGCGGAGCCTTATCAAGAGCGCTGGGTAGATATAAGGTCCAATCAGGAAGGTAAGTATTGGGTATTTTTGGGGCTGTATTGCATTTCTCTTGGCATGCCTTTCGCACTTTTAGTGTCCCTGGACCTCTGGGCTTTTTGGTTTTCTGAACCTTCACTAGAGCCGTAACCCTAGACTTCGCACTATGCGGAGCCTTATCAAGAGCGCTGGGTCGAAATGAGGTCCAATCAGGAAGATGAGGATGGTAGATGACGGGGGCTGTTTTGCATTTCTCCCTGCATGCCTTTCGCATTTTTAGTGTCCCTGGAGCTCTGGGCTTTTTGGTTTTCTGAACCCTAACCCTCGCCGTAACCCTAGACCTCGCACTATGCGGAGCTTTATCAAAAGCGCTGGGTAGAAATGAGGTCCAATCAGGAAGATGATGATGGTAGAAGACGGGGGCTGTTTTGCATTTCTCTTGGCATGCCTTTCGCATTTTTAGTGTCCCTGGCGCTCTGGGCGTTTCGGTTTTCTGAACCCTAACTAGAGCCGTAACCCTAGACTTCGCACTATGCGGAGCCTTATCAAGAGCGCTGGGTAGATATGAGGTCCAATCAGGAAGATAAGAATTGCGCACGTTTGGGGCTGTTTTGCATTTCTCTTGGCATGCCTTTCACATTTTTAGTATCCCTGGAGCTCTGGGCTTTTTGGTTTTCTGAACCCAACTAGAGCCATAACCCTAAACTTCGCACTATGCGGAGCCAAATAAAGAGCACAGGGTGCCATTGAGGTCCGACCAGGAAGATAAGAATTGCGCATGTTTGGGGCTGTTTTGTGATTCTCTTGGCATGGCTTTCGCACTTGTAGTGTCCCTGGAGCTCTGGGCTTTTTGGTTTTCTGAACCCTAACTAGAGCCGTAACCATAAACTTCGCACTATGCGGAGCTTTATCAAGAGCGCCGGGTAGAAATGAGGTCCAATCAGGAAGATGATGATGGTAGATGACGGGGGCTGTTGTGCCATTCTCTTGGCATGCCTTTTGCATTTTTAGTGTCCCTGGAGCTGTGGGCTTTATGTTTTTCTGAACCCTAACTAGAGCCGTAACCCTAGACTTCGCACTATGCGGAGCTTTACCAAAACGATGGGTACAAATGAGGTCCAATCAGGAAGATGATGATGGTAGATGACGGGGGCGTTTTTGCCTTTCTCCCTGCATGCCTTTCGCCTTTTTTGTGTCCCTGGCGCTCTGGGCGTTTCGGTTTTCTGAACCCTAACTAGAGCTGTAACCCTCGACTTCGCACTATGCGGAGCTTTATCAAACGCGATGGGTAGATATGAGGTCCAATCAGGAAGATAAGAATTGCGCACGTTTGGGGCTGTTTTGCATTTCTCTTGGCATGCCTTTTGCATTTTTAGTGTCCCTGGAGCTCTGGGCTTTTTGGTTTTTCTGAACCCTAACTAGAGCCGTAACCCTAGACCTCGCGCTACACGGAGCCTTAGAAATAGCATTGGCCCGAAATGCGGTCCAATCAGGGAGATAAGGATGCCGCCTGTTTGGGGCTGTTTAGCATTTCTCTTGGCATGCCTTTCGCATTTTAGGTGTCCCTGGAGCTCTGGGCTTTTTGTTTTTCTGAACCCCAGCTTGAGCCGTAACGCTAGACTTCGCACTATGCGGAGCTTTATCAAGAGCGCTGGGTAGAAATGAGGTCCAGTCAGGAAGATGATGATGGTAGATGACGGGGTCTGTTTTGCATTTCTCTTGGCATGCCTTTCGCATTTTTAGTGTCCCTGGAGCTCTGGGCTTTATGGTTTTCTGAACCCTATCTAGAGCCGTAACCCTAGACTTCGCACTATGCGGCGCTTTATCAAAAGCGATGGGTAGAAATTAGGTCCAATTAGGAAAATGATGATGGTAGAAGACGGGGGCTGTTTTGCATTTCTCTTGGCATGCCTTTCGCATTTTTAGTGTCCCTGGATCTCTGGGCGTTTTGGTTTTCTGAACCCTAAACCTCGCCGTAACCCTAGACTTCGCACTATGCGGAGCCTTTTCAAGAGCGCTGGGTAGAAATGAGGTCCAATCAGGAAGATAAGAATTGCGCATGTTTGGGGCTGTTTTGCATTTCTCTTGGCATGCCTTTCACATTTTTAGTGTCCCTGGAGCTCTGGGCTTTTTGGTTTTCTGAACCCTAACCCTCGCCGTAACCCTAGACCTCGTGCTACGCGGAGCCTTTGAAATAGCATTTGGCAGAAACGCGGTCCAATCAGGGAGATAAGGATGCCGCCTGTTTGGGGCTGTTTTGCATTTCTCTTGGCATGCCTTTCGCATTTTAGGTGTCCCTGGAGCTCTGGGCTTTTTGTTTTTCTGAACCCTAACTAGAGCCGTAACCCTAGACTTCGCACTATGCGGAGCTTTATCAAAAGCGATGGGTAGAAATGAGGTCCAATTAGGAAAATGATGATGGTAGAAGACGGAGGCTGTATTGCATTTCTCTTGGCATGCCTTTTGCATTTCTAGTGTCCCTTGAGCTCTGGGCTTTTTGGTTTTCTGAACTCTAACACTCGTCGTAACCCTAGACCTCACAGAATGCGGAGCCTTAGAAATAGCGTTGGGCAGTAATGCGGTCCAGTCTGGGAGATAAGGATGCCGCCTGTTTGGGGCTGTTTTGAATTCTTTTTGGCATGCCTTTCGCATTTTTAGTGTCCCTGGAGCTCTGGGCTTTTTGGTTTTCTGAACCCTAAACCTCGCCGTAACCCTAGACTTCGCACTTTGCGGAGCCTTATCAAGCGCGCTGGGTAGAAATGAGGTCCAATCAGGAAGATGATGATGGTAGATGGCGTGGGCTGTTTTGCATTTCTCTTGGCATGCCTTTCGCATTTTTAGTGTCTCTGGCGCTCTGGGCGTTTCGGTTTTCTGAACCCTAACTAGAGCCGTAACCCTAGACTTCACACTATGCGGAGCCTTATTGTGGGGGGTAGAGGCAGGAAACAGACAGCAAATCAATATGATTTGGAACTGAGACCTTTATTCTTCGTTTCCTTGCTACTTTTCTATAAAATCTTCTAAAAGCATTGCACTACGTGATTACATTACATTGGTTCACCCAGCTACATGTCCAGCCCCGCAAAATGTTATAACACTCCTGATTGGTTAGGTATAACGCAGGGACCTAGGTATTTTCTTATCAGAAGAGTGTCTCTTCAGATGTCCAGCTTTCCTAAACTGTGCATTCCTTCATGCAATTTATAGCCTTGTTTACCATCTTACTTTTCTCAAGGGCGAACTGCCCTTGAGAAGCTGCACGTACCAATACTTGCAGTCACAAAAGTTTTCTATACAGAGGCTGCAAGCTGAGTGCACCCACAAAGGCCTCGGCATCTCCCCCTCTCTTTTCAAAAACAGTTTCAGCAAGCTTGGTCATTCTGGAGGAAATAATGCTAAAAAGACAAGGTTCAAATAAGCATACTACTAAAATAACAAAAACGACTAACATGACGGTTTGTACAATTTCTTTTACCCATGGCGTTAGTCTCAGGGACAAAAGCCAATCATTCAATGGATTGTGATTGACTGTAATCTTTTTTGTATGATTTTTGAGCCATTGTAACTGCTTATGAATAGAATTACTGTGGTTAGAAATGTTAAAACAACACATGCTTTGTATGTCCTCGCACCTTTGTCCTTGTGCTAACAACAGGTAGTCTATGGCGGCCCTATTTTGTAATACTGCTTGGCGTATGCTGTTAAGATCTTGTGACATTTGCGATAATATGGCTGTAGTGACATTGGCTTGCTTTGCTACCCAGCAAGCAAGATGCTTCAGTGTTGTTTTTTCAGATAGCTTGTACAGCAATTTGGCTTGATTTTCCCTTTGTAACAATGGCATTAGGGATTTAAGATCTTCATTAGTTATGTCACAAGTATCACGAATTTACTGTATGTCCCCAGTTAATTTTTGAGCATCTGTTAAAGTTTGAATTTTGGTGCAAATTGTTGATTTCTGAGACTGAATTTGGGCTTCGGTGATAAGCATCCCCAGATATTTCCATGGGGCTTGCTGCCAGACCTTTCCAGGAGTAATTTGAAGGCCTGCCTCTGGCATTTACTGCTGTAAGGCAGGTAACAGGTTTGCAACATCTGTATGTTTCCCTGCTATCAGAATATCATCCATGTAATGATAGATAGGACACTGTGGGTACCCTTTTTGGTTTTTTTCTTTTTGCTTGTTTGTTTGGTTTTGTTTGTTTGTTTGTTTTTTCTGATGGAGCTAGCACCTAAGTAACACACAGCTGGCACATCACGGGAGACTTACGCATCCCTTGTGGCAACACAACCTATTGATACCTCTTTGCTGGCTCCGCCTTGTTTTCTTAGAGGCAAACTGATGTTTATCCAGACAAGCAGGTGACCACTTTAGACTTGCTGGCAATAAAACACTTGTGTACTTTCTCTTCTAGGTTAGTAAATTTAGCTAGGTGTTGCTATTACACACTCAATTATGGATTTTTACATAAAACCTTTTGGAAATTGGTTCCACACACACAAACCTTCAGACTGGCATCGTTCTGCCAGGGATCAAATTGATGCTCTACTTGCAAAAACTTTTAGTGTAAATATTGTACTATCCAAATGCTCCTGGGGAGCCATTTCTCGTTTCTCTTCAGTGATAACCTGTGCAGTTGTCACTGTGAACATAAAGGCAACATAATAGTAAGCGAACACATGCTATAAGACAGTAGAGTCCCACTAAGTAAGAACAAACAGGATAATACACACAATCTACAGCACATGATAAAAGGACAGTAACTTAGAATAATACACATTTAATTGCCTAGATACTGACGTATCACCCAGTCTGCTGTAGCTGGTGACTCCACTTCACGAGGACCTGGAAAAACCTTCCCGGGCAAGGCTTCCAAATGTACCTGGAAAGGGGTCCAGCTTTCATACATCCACATTAGCAAGTCAAGGTGACTTAATTACAGTTTTAGTGCAGAAACACCTGGGTCTGTTGGCATGTTGCCCAACCAGGTACAGCCATGGCTTGGCCAGAGCCAAGGCCTTAGCTGGAAGGGTTCCCTAACATATCTTACAAACAAGCCGTTATTAGTAACAGCTGTGAGAGTTTCCTAAAAGGATCCATGTCTTGCAAATAGCTATACAACAGTATGTGAAAGTCTGTAAAGCAGCTAGCTTTGTCATTTATCTTTAGCGAAGTTATCAGTGGTACCACGAAAAAACTGCAAACAACCAAAGAAATGCATATGCATAACATAGAATAATATCTTCTGGATGATGCCCTTCATGACATGCCTGTGAATTCACAATATGACACTAAGAACATATTCAGAATCGTTAATACAACAGAGACAACTGACTTAGGAAATCAAGGTTACATTTTCTTGCACACTTATGTGTATATGACAATCAAGTGAAGCAAAAGCAAGAAAGAAAGTACTAAACACCTTACAATCAATCATATGCATAGTCTGGAATTGTTACTCATCTTTTTCTGCTACCTATGAAAGATAAAACAGCAAAGATTGTCACGAATAACCATTACAATTGACCAATGCAGAACACTTATACCCATGGAATTTTCAATTAATTTGAGGTTTTAAAAAGCCACATTTCATATACCTTTATAACTTATTATCTTATATTTTTGAACAGTTACTTGCCAATTTATCATAATTATTTTGATTGGTTCAATCTTATCCTTATAATAAAAGAACTGTATCTTTCAATCTAAAGTTAACATCACTGAAACTGATTAAGAATTAATCTGAACATAACTTAAACTTAACAGGAATTAAATGAACACAACTTAAACCTAACATCAGTTAAATACAACAAAACTGAAATCAGAGTTGAGTGTTCCCTTTTTAGCTGATCCTCAAAATTGGCTTGCTTCAATTATTTTCTCTTAAGAGATGCTGTAGATCTACAGGATCTGCAGGACAGTTGACGCATGTTCTGCATTGTATTTTCTGTGGCTTGGTGTGGCTGCATCTCCTTGTTCTCTGTAGCTGTTATTGTGTGTATCTGAGGGTGCAATAACAGAAGCGGCCACAGGTGGCGATGCAGGCGGAGGACAAGTCACTTGTTGGTCACAAGATGGCGGAGACGGAAGTACATAACATTGTTTACTATGGTAACCAGGGCGCCGCCATTTTGTTGTACGGAATAGTCCGTAACTTTGCAACTGTATTACAAACTTTCGGAGCGAAGCTCTTAAGGCTGGATTCTGCAGCATTCTGCTCAAAAGCAGGCAACCCAGGGGGACCGTGCACCGCAGATATGGGTTTTTGTCTAAAGCTGCTTTTGTTGCTCTGTCTGCTCAAGCCCCGAACGGCTCGCTCCACGGACTGCGAAACCGTCTGAGACGAGCCCGCACCCCCCTTGCACGCCCCATGCTTCTCCCTTGCTGTTTCTGCTGTGCTGCCAATTATATTCAATGTTCTGGGAAGCCTGAGATTTGTTACAGTTCGAATTTCGGCTCTCGGCCGGGCGAGGAGGCGGGCTCCCCCCTCCTCCTTTGCTCCGACTTTTGCAGCCTTTTTTGCTTCGGGGAGACGCGCTCTGTGATCCCCGCTGCTAACACAGTCTGGCTGTTTAGTACTTTAGTACACAGATTCGGTATTTGATTTAGTATTAAGTTGTATTTTCTTTAAAGCGACTCCGCCTGTGCATACCTATTATTTGCATTTGAATCCTTCCTCCGATAAGCCGCTGTGGATTAGGCTGTGAGGGGGGGTAGCGGTGGAACACACTCGCCTCCCTTTTCGCTGCTGTTAACCCTTCAGGGAACACTGCGGGACACCTCGCAGGCAGCGTTAGAGGTTGTAAAATGGGGTTCTCTCTTCTGCCATTCGAAAAATGTTTTTTACTACAGCTTGCACATCTGCTTCAGCGTGAATATGTTCAATTAAATGCCGGACCTGCCGGTAAATCTTTGCTAGACTTTTAGCCTCTTTATGGCTGGATTGAATAGCTTCTCACAGGTCTGTGCCTACTTGGACCCAGGCATCTTTTGACAAGACTTGTGCCATATCTGTAATCAGCCCTCTCCGCTTCGCTCAGTATAGTAACTTAGTCAAATCAGCACGGTCAAGCGGAGAGTCCCGTTTCTGCCCTACACGAACAAGGGCGTCCACGGTGGCTTTTTCCACTGCCGATACGGCATTCCCCATCCCGCTCTATTCTTTTTCTTTCGACTCACCGGTCGACGTGGCCACAACGCGTCACTCTCGAACGCCCGGTCGCAACCGCAGTGGGGTTTCTTCTTCTTAGCCTCTCCCGACTTCGTAAAACGACACCGCTCTGGTCACAGTATCACGTCGGGCTCACCACAATGTGGGGGGCAGAGGCAGGAAACAGACAGCAAATCAATATGATTTGGAACTGAGACCTTTATTCTTCGTTTCCTTGCTACTTTTCTATAAAATCTTCTAAAAGCATTGCACTACGTGATTACATTGCATTGGTTCACCCAGCTACATGTCCAGCCCCGCAAAATGTTATAACACTCCTGATTGGTTAGGTATAACGCAGGGAACTAGGTATTTTCTTATCAGAAGAGTGTCTCTTCAGATGTCCAGCTTTCCTAAACTGTGCATTCCTTCATGCAATTTATAGCCTTGTTTACCATCTTACTTTTCTTAAGGGCGAACTGCCCTTGAGAAGCTGCACGTACCAATACTTGCAGTCACAAAAGTTTTCTATACAGAGGCTGCAAGCTGAGTGCACCCACAAAGGCCTCGGCACCTTATCAAGAGCGCTGGGTAGATATCAGGTCCAATCAGGAAGATAAGAATTGCGCACGTTTGGGGTTGTTTTGCAATTCTCTTGGCATGCCTTTCGCACTTTTAGTGTCCCTGGAGCTCTGGGTTTTTTGGTTTTCAGAATCCTAACTAGAGCCGTATCCCTAGACCTTGCTCTATGCGGAGCCTTAGAAATAGCATTGGGCAGAAACACGGTCCAATCAGGGAGATAAGGATGCTGCCTGTTTGGGGCTGTTTTGCATTTCTCTTGGCATGCCTTTCGCATTTTAGGTATCCCTGGAGCTCTGGGCTTTTTGTTTTTCTGAACCCTAACTAGAGCCGTAACCCTACACTTCGCACTATGCGGAACCAAATAAAGAACACTGGGTGCAATTGAGGTCCGACCAGGAAGATAAGAATTGCGCATGTTTGGGGCTGTTTTGTGATTCTCTTGGCATGCCGTTCGCATTTGTAGTGTCCCTGGAGCACTGGGCCTTTTGGTTTTCTGAACCCTAACTAGAACCGTAAACCTAGACTCGCACTATGCAGAGCTTTATCCAGAGCGCTGGGTAGAAATGAGGTCCAATTAGGAAGATGATGATGGTAGATGACGGGGGCTGTTTTGCATTTCCCTTGGCATGCCTGTCGCGCTTTTAGTGTCCCTGGAGCTCTGGGCTTTTTGGTTTTCTGAACCCTAACCCTAGGCGTAACCGTAAACTTCGCACTATGCGGCGCCAAATAACAGCACTGGGCGCAATTGAGATCCGACCAGGAAGATAAGAATTGCAGCTGTTTGGGGCTGTTTTGAATTCCGCTTGGCATGCCTTTCGCACTTTTAGTGTCCCTGGCGCTCTGGGTTTTTTGGTTTTCTGAACCCTAAACCTCGCCGTAACCTTAGACTTCGCACTATGCGGAGCCTTATCAAGAGCGCTGGGTAGAAATGAGGTCCAATCAGGAAGATGATGATGGTAGATGACGGGGGCTGTTTTGCATTTCTCTTGGCATGCCTTTCGCATTTCTAGTGTCCCTGGAGCTCTGGGTTTTTCGGTTTTCTGAACCCTAACACTCGTCGTAACCCTAGACCTCACAAAATGCGGAGCCTTAGAAATAGCATTGGGCAGAAATGCGGTCCAATCAGGGAGATAAGGATGCCGCCTGTTTGGGGCTGTCTTGAATTCCTCTTGGCATGCCTTTTGCATTTTTAGTGTCCCTGGAGCTCTGGGCTTTTTGGTTTTCTGAACCCTAAACTTCGCCGTAACCCTAGACTTCGCACTATGCGGGGCTTTATCAAGAGCGCTGGGTAGAAATGAGGTCCAATCAGGAAGATGATGATGGTAGATGATGGGGGCTGTTTTGCATTTCTCTTGGCATGCCTTTCGCATTTTTAGTGTCCCTGGAGCTCTGAGCGTTTTGGTTTTCTGAACCCTAACTAGAGCCGTAACCCTAGACTTCACACTGTACGGAGCCTTATCAAGAGCGCTGGGTAGATATGAAGTCCAATCAGGAAGATAAGAATTGCGCACGTTTGGGGCTCTTTTGCAATTCTCTTGGCATGCCTTTTGCATTTTTAGTGTCCCTGGAGCTCTGGGTTTTTTGGTTTTCTGAACCCTAACTAGAGCCGTAACCCTAGACCTCGCGCTATGCGGAGCCTTAGAAATAGCATTGGGCAGAAACGCGGTCCAATCAGGGAGATAAGGATGCCCCATGTTTGGGGCTGTTTTGCATTTCTCTTGGCATGCCTTTCGCATTTTAGGTATCCCTGGAGCTCTGGGCTTTTTGTTTTTCTGAACCCTAACTAGAGCCGTAACCCTAGACTTCGCACTATGCGGAGCTTTATCAAAACGATGGGTAGAAATGAGGTCCAATCAGGAAGATGATGATGGTAGATGACGGGGGCTGTTTTGCATTTCTCTTGGCATGCCTTTCGCATTTTTAGTGTCCCTGGAGCTCTGGGCTTTTTGGTTTTCTGAACCCTAACTAGAGCCGTAACCCTAGACTTCGCACTATGCGGAGCTTTATCAAGAGCGCTGGGTAGAAATGAGGTCCAATTAGGAAGATGATGATGGTAGATGACGGGGGCTGTTTTGCATTTCTCTTGGCATGCCTTTCGCATTTTTAGTTTCTCTGGAGCTCTGGGCTTTTTGGTTTTCTGAACCCTAACTAGAGCCGTAACCCTAGACTTCGCACTATGCGGAGCCTTAGAAATAGCATTGGGAAGAAACGCGGTCCAATCAGGGAGATAAGGATGCCGCCTGTTTGGGGGTGTTTTGCATTTCTCTTGGCATGCCTTTCGCATTTTAGGTGTCCCTGGAGCTCTGGGCTTTTTGTTTTTCTGAACCCTAGCTAGAGCCGTAACCCTACACTTCGCACTATGCGGAGCTTTATAAAGAGCGATGGGTAGGAATGAGGTCCGATCAGGAAGATGATGATTGTAGAAGACGGGGGCTGTTTTGCATTTGCCTTGGCATGGCTTTCGCATTTTTAGTGTCCCTGGAGCACTGGGCTTTTTGGTTTTCTGAACCCTAACTAGAGCCGTAACCCTAATCTTCGCACTATGCGGAGCCTTATCAAGAGCGCTGGGTAGAAATGAGGTCCAATCAGGAAGATGAGGATGGTAGAAGACGGGGGCTGTTTTGCATTTCTCTTGGCATGCCTTTCGCACTTGTAGTGTCCCTGGAGCTCTGGGCTTTTTGGTTTTCTGAACCCTAACTAGAGCCGTAACCCTAATCTTCGCACTATGCGGAGCCTTATCAAGAGCGCTGGGTAGAAATGAGGTCCAATCAGGAAGATGAGGATGGTAGATGACGGGGGCTGTTTTGCATTTCTCTTGGCATGCCTTTCGCATTTTTAGTGTCCCTGGAGCTCTGGGCTTTTTGGTTTTCTGAACCCTAACTAGAGCCGTAAGCCTAGACTTCGCACTATGCGGAGCCTTATAAATAGCGTTGGGCAGATATGAGGTCCAGTCAGGGAGATAAGGATTGCGCATGTTTGGGGCTGTTTTGCATTTCTCTTGGCATGCCTTTCGCATTTTAGGTGTCCCTGGAGCTCTGGGCTTTTTGGTTTTCTGAACCCTAACTAGAGCCGTAACCCTAGACTTCGCACTATGCGGAGCTTTATCAAGAGCGATGGGTAGAAATGAGGTCCAATCAGGAAGATGATGATGGTAGATGACGGGGGCTGTTTTGCATTTCTCTTTGCATGCCTTTCGCATTTTTAGTGTCCCTGGAGCTCTGGGCTTTTTGGTTTTCTGAACCCTAAACCTAGGCGTAAACCTAGACCTTGCAGTATGCGGAGCCTTATAAATAGCATTGGGCAGAAATGAGGTCCACTCAGGGGGATAAGGATGCACCTGTTTGGGGCTGTTTTGCATTTCTCTTGGCATGCCTTTCGCATTTTAGGTGTCCCTGGAGCTCTGGGCTTTTTGTTTTTCTGAACCCTAACTAGAGCCGTAACCCTAGACTTCGCACTATGATGAGCTTTATCAATAGCGATGGGTAGAAATGAGGTCCAATCATGAAAATGATGATGGTAGATGATGGGGGCTGTTTTGCATTTCTCTTGGCATGCCTTTCGCACTTTTAGTGTCCCTGGACCTCTGGGCTTTTTGGTTTTCTGAAGTCTAACACTCGTTGTAACCCTAGACCTCGCACTATGCGGAGCCTTAGAAATAGCATTGTGCAGAAATGCGGTCCAATCAGGGAGATAAGGATGCCGCCTTTTTGGGGCTGTTTTGAATTCCTCTTGGCATGCCTTTCGCATTTTTAGTGTCCCTGGACCTCTGGGCTTTTTGGTTTTCTGGACCCTAAACCTCGCCGTAACCCTAGACTTCGCACTATGCGGAGCCTTATGGAGAGCACTGGGTAGAAATGAGGTCTAATCAGGAAGATGATGATGATAGATGACGGGGGCTGTTTTGCATTTCTCTTGGCATGCCTTTTGCACTTTTAGTGTCCCTGGAGCTCTGGACTTTTTGGTTTTCTGAACCCTAACTTGAGCCATAACCCTAAACTTCGCACTATGCGGAGCCTTATCAAGAGCGCTGGGTCGAAATGAGGTCCAATCAGGAAGATGATGATGGTAGATGGCGGAGGCTGTATTGCATTTCTCTTGGCATGCCTTTCGCATTTTTAGTGTCCCTGGACCTCTGGGCTTTTTGGTTTTCTGAACCCTAACCCTTGCCGTAACCCCAGACCTCGCACTATGAGGAGCCTTATCAAGAGCGCTGGGTAGATATTAGGTCCAATCAGGAAGATAAGAATTGCGCATGTTTGGGGCTGTTTTGCATTTCTCTTGGCATGCCTTTTGCACTTTTAGTGTCCCTGGAGCTCTGGGCTTTTTGGTTTTCCGAACCCTAACCCTAGGCGTAACCCTAAACTTCGCACTATGCAGAGCCAAATAAAGAGCACTGGGCGCAATTGAGGTCCGACCAGGAAGATAAGAATTGCACATGTTTGGGGCTGTATTGCATTTCCTCTTGGCATGCCTTTCGCAATTGTAGTGTCCCTGGAGCACTGGGCTTTTTGGTTTTCTGAACCCTAACTAGAGCCGTAACCCTAGACTTCGCACTATGTGGAGCCTTATCAAGAGCGCTGGGTAGATATGAGGTCCAATCCGGAGGATGAGGATGGCAGATTACTGGAGATGTTTTGCAGTTCTCTTGGCATGCCTTTCGCACTTTTAGTGTCCCTGGAGCTCTGGGCTTTTTGATTTTCTGAACCCTAAACCTAGGCGCAACCCTAAACTTCGCACTATGCGGAGCCAAATAAAGAGCACTGGGCGCAATTGAGGTCCGACCAGGAAGATAAGAATTGCACGTTTGGGGCTGTTTTGCATTTCCTCTTGGCATGGCTTTCGCACTTGTAGTGTCCCTGGACCTCTGGGCTTTTTGGTTTTCTGAATCCTAACTAGAGCCGTAACCCTAGACTTCGCACTATGCGGAGCCTTATCAAGAGCGGTGGGTAGAAATGAGGTCCAATCAGGAAGATGATGATGGTAGATGACGGGGGCTGTTTTGCATTTCTCTTGGCATGCCTTTCGCATTTTTAATGTCCCTGGAGCTCTGGGCTTTTCGGTTTTGTGAACTCTAACACTCGTTGTAACCCTAGACCTCGCAATATGCGGAGCCTTAGAAATAGCATTGGGCAGAAATGCGGTCCAATCAGGGAGATAAGGATGTCGCCTGTTTGGGGCTGTTTTGAATTCCTCCTGGCATGCCTTTCGCATTTTTAGTGTCCCTGGAGCTCTGGGCTTTTTGGTTTTCTGAACCCTAAACCTCGCCGTAACCCTAGACTTCGCACTTTGCGCAGCCTTATCAAGCGCACTGGGTAGAAATGAGGTCCACTCAGGAAGATGATGATGGTAGGTGACGTTGGCTGTTTTGCATTTCTCTTGGCATGCCTTTCGCATTTTCAGTGTCCCTGGCGCTCTGGGCGTTTCGGTTTTCTGAACCCTAACTAGAGCCGTAACCCTAGACTTCACACTGTGCCGAGCCTTATCAAGTGCGCTGGGTAGATATGAGGTCTGACCAGGAAGAGAAGAATTGCGCATGTTTGGGGCTGTATTGCATTTCTCTTGGCATGCCTTTCGCACTTTTAGTGTCCCTCGAGCTCTGGGCTTTTTGGTTTTCTGAACCCTAACTAGAGCCGTAACCCTAAACTTCGCACTATGCGGAGCCTTAGAAATAGCATTGGGCAGAAATGCGGTCCTATCGGGGAGATAAGGATGCCGCCTGTTTGGGGCTGTTTTGCATTTCTCTTGGCATGCCTTTCGCATTTTAGGTATCCCTGGAGCTCTGGGCTTTTTGGTTTTCTGAACCCTAAACCTCGCCGTAACCCTAGACTTCGCACTATGCGGAGCCTTATCAAGAGCGCTGGGTAGAAATGAGGTCCAATCAGGAAGATGATGATGGTAGATGACGGGGGCTGTTTTGCATTTCTCTTGGCATGCCTTTCGCATTTTTAATGTCCCTGGAGCTCTGGGCTTTTCGGTTTTGTGAACTCTAACACTCGTTGTAACCCTACACCTCGCAATATTCGGAGCCTTAGAAATAGCATTGGGCAGAAATGCGGTCCAATCAGGGAGATAAGGATGTCGCCTGTTTGGGGCTGTTTTGAATTCCTCCTGGCATGCCTTTCGCATTTTTAGTGTCCCTGGACCTCTGGGCTTTTTGGTTTTCTGAACCCTAAACCTCGCCGTAACCCTAGACTTCGCACTTTGCGCAGCCTTATCAAGCGCGCTGGGTAGAAATGAGGTCCAATCAGGAAGATGATGATGGTAGGTGATGTGGGCTGTTTTGCATTTCTCTTGGCATGCCTTTCGCATTTTTAGTGTCCCTGGCGCTCTGGGCGTTTCGGTTTTCTGAACCCTAACTAGAGCCGTAACCCTAGACTTCACACTGTGCCGAGCCTTATCAAGTGCGCTGGGTAGATATGAGGTCTGACCAGGAAGATAAGAATTGCCCATGTTTGGGGCTGTATTGCATTTCTCCTGGCATGCCTTTCGCACTTTTAGTGTCCCTCGAGCTCTGGGCTTTTTGGTTTTCTGAACCCTAACTAGAGCCGTAACCCTAAACTTCGCACTATGCGGAGCCTTAGAAATAGCATTGGGCAGAAACGCGGTCCAGTCAGGGAGATAAGGATGCCGCCTGTTTGGGGCTGTTTTCAATTCTTCTTGGCATGCCTTTTGCATTTTTAGTGTCACTGGAGCTCTGGGCTTTTGGTTTTCTGAACCCTAAACCTCGCCGTAACCCTAGACTTCGCACAATGCGGAGCCGTATCAAGAGCGCTGGGTAGAAATGAGGTCCAATCAGGAAGATGATGATGGTAGGTGACGTGGACTGTTTTGCATTTCTCTTGGCATGCCTTTCGCATTTTTAGTGTCCCTGGCGCTCTGGGCGTTTCGGTTTTCTGAACCCTAACTAGAGCCGTAACCCTAGACTTCATACTGTGCGGAGCCTTTTCAAGAGCGCTGGGTAGATATGAGGTCGAATCAGGAAGATAAGAATTGCGCACGTTTGGGGCTGTTTTGCAATTCTCTTGGCATGCCTTTCGCATTTTTAGTGTCCCTGGAGGTCTGGGTTTTTTGGTTTTCTGAACCCTAACTAGAGCCGTAACCCTAGACCTCGCACTATGCGGAGCCTTAGAAATAGCATTGGGCAGAAACGCGGTCCAATCAGGGAGATAAGGATGCCCCATGTTTGGGGCTGTTTTGCATTTCTCTTGGCATGCCTTTCGCACTTTTAGTGTCTCTGGAGCTCTGGGCTTTTTGTTTTTCTGAACCCTAACTAGAGCCGTAACCCT
The DNA here is from genome assembly GCA_026261815.1 of Monarcha castaneiventris obscurior. Taxonomy (NCBI): domain Eukaryota; kingdom Metazoa; phylum Chordata; class Aves; order Passeriformes; family Monarchidae; genus Monarcha; species Monarcha castaneiventris. Next base: position 8,177 of record JAMPIT010000618.1, on the reverse strand, counting down.
AGACTTCGCACTATGCGGAGCTTTATCAAAACGATGGGTAGAAATGAGGTCCAATCAGGAAGATGAGGATGGTAGAAGACGGGGGCTGTTTTGCATTTCTCTTGGCATGCCTTCCGCACTTTTAGTGTCCCTGGACCTCTAGGCTTTTTGGTTTTCGGAACCCTAACTAGAGCCGTAACCCTAGACTTCGCACTTTGCGGAGCTTTATCAAGAGCGATGGGTAGAAATGAGGTCCAATCAGGAAGATGATGATGGTAGATGACGGGGGCTGTTTTGCATTTCTCTTGGCATGCCTTTCGCATTTTTAGTGTCCCTGGAGCTCTGGGCTTTTTGGTTTTCTGAACCCTAAACCTCGCCGTAACCCTAAACTTCGCACTATGCGGAGCCTTTTCAAGAGCGCTGGGTAGAAATGAGGTCCAATCAGGAAGATAAGAATTGCGCACGTTTGGGGCTGTTTTGCAATTCTCTTGGCATGCCTTTCGCATTTTTAATGTCCTTGGAGCTCTGGGTTTTTTGGTTTTCTGAACCCTAACCCTCGCCGTAACCCTAGACCTCGCACTATGCGGAGCCTTAGAAATAGCATTGGGCAGAAACGCGGTCGTATCAGGGAGATAAGGATGCCGCCTGTTTGGGGCTGTTTTGCATTTCTCTTGGCATGCCTTTCGCATTTCTAGTGTCCCTGGAGCTCTGGGCTTTATGGTTTTCTGAACCCTAACACTCATCGTAACCCTAGACCTCACACAATGCGGAGCCTTAGAAATAGCATTGGGCAGAAATGTGGTCCAATCAGGGAGATAAGGATGCCGCCTGTTTGGGGCTGTCTTGAATTCCTCTTGGCATGCCTTTCGCATTTTTAGTGTCCCTGGAGCTCTGGGCTTTTTGGTTTTCTGAACCCTAAGCCACGCCGCATCCCTGGACTTGGCACTAAGCGGAGCCTTATAAGGAGAGCTGGGTAGATATGAGGTCCAATGAGGAAGATAAGAATTGCACTTTTTTGGGGCTGTATTGCATTTCTCTTGGCATGCCTTTCGCACTTTTAGTGTCCCTGGCGCTCTGGGCGTTTCGGTTTTCTGAACCCTAACTAGAGCCGTAACCCTAGACTTCACACTGTGCCGAGCCTTATCAAGAGCGCTGGGTAGATATGAGGTCTGACCAGGAAGATAAGAATTGCGCATGTTTTGGGCTGTATTGCATTTCTCTTGGCATGCCTTTCGCACTTTTAATGTCCCTCGAGCTTTGGGCTTTTTGGTTTTCTGAACCCTAACTAGAGCCGTAACCCTAAACTTCGCACTATGCGGAGCCTTAAAAATAGCATTGGGCAGAAATGCGGTCCAATCAGGGAGATAAGGATGCCGCCTGTTTGGGGCTGTTTTGAATTATTCTTGGCATGCCTTTTGCATTTTTAGTGTCACTGGAGCTCTGGGCTTTTTGGTTTTCTGAGCCCTAAACCTCGCCGTAACCCTAGACTTCGCACTTTGCGCAGCCTTATCAAGCGCGCTGGGTAGAAATGAGGTCCAATCAGGAAGATGATGGTAGGTGACGTGGGCTGTTTTGCATTTCTCTTGGCATGCCTTTCGCATTTTTAGTGTCCCTGGCACTCTGGGCGTTTCGGTTTTCTGAACCCTAACTAGAGCCGTAACCCTAGACTTCACACTGTACGGAGCCTTATCAAGAGCGCTGGGTAGATATGAGGTCCAATCAGGAAGATAAGAATTGCGCACGTTTGGGGCTGTTTTGCAATTCTCTTGGCATGCCTTTTGCATTTTTAGTGTCCCTGGAGCTCTGGGTTTTTTGGTTTTCTGAACCCTAACTAGAGCAGTAACCCTAGACCTCGCGCTATGCGGAGCCTTAGAAATAGCATTGGGAAGAAACGCGGTCCAATCAGGGAGATAAGGATGCCCCATGTTTGGGGCTGTTTTGCATTTCTCTTGGCATGCCTTTCGCATTTTAGGTATCCCTGGAGCTCTGGGCTTTTTGTTTTTCTGAACCCTAACTAGAGCCGTAACCCTAGACTTCGCACTATGCGGAGCTTTATCAAAACGATGGGTAGAAATGAGGTCCAATCAGGAAGATGATGATGGTAGATGACGGGGGCAGTTTTGCATTTCTCTTGGCATGCCTTTCGCATTTTTAGTGTCCCTGGAGCACTGGGCTTTTTGGTTTTCTGAACCCTAACTAGAACCGTAACCCTAGACTTCGCACTATGCGGGGCTTTATCAAGAGCGCTGGGTAGAAATGAGGTCCAATCAGGAAGATGATGATGGTAGATGACGGGGGCTGTTTTGCATTTCTCTTGGCATGCCTTTCGCATTTTTAGTGTCACTGGAGCTCTGGGCATTTTGGTTTTCTGAACCCTAACCCTCGTCGTAACCCTGGACCTCGCACAATGCGGAGCCTTAGAAATAGCACAGGGCAGAAATGCGGTCTAATCAGGGAGATAAGGGTGCCGCCTGTGTGGGGCTGTTTTGAATTCCTCTTGGCATTCCTTTCGCATTTTTAGTGTCCCTGGAGCTCTGGGCTTTTTGGTTTTCTGAACCCTAACCCTCGCCGTAACCCTAGACCTCGCACTATGCGGAGCTTTATCAAAAGCGCTGGGTAGAAATGAGGTCCAATCAGGAAGATGATGATGGTAGAAGACGGGGGCTGTTTTGCATTTCTCTTGGCATGCCTTTCGCATTTTTAGTGTCCCTGGCGCTCTGGGCGTTTCGGTTTTCTGAACCCTAACTACAGCCGTAACCCTAGACTTCGCACTATGCGGAGCCTTATCAAGAGCGCTGGGTAGATATGAGGTCCAATCAGGAAGATAAGAATTGCGCACGTTTGGGGCTGTTTTGCATTTCTCTTGGCATGCCTTTCACATTTTTAGTGTCCCTGGAGCTCTGGGTTTTTTGGTTTTCTGAACCCTAACTAGAGCCGTAACCCTAAACTTCGCACTATGCGGAACCAAATAAAGAGCACAGGGTGCCATTGAGATCCGACCAGGAAGATAAGAATTGCGCATGTTTGGGGCTGTTTTGTGATTCTCTTGGCATGGCTTTCGCACTTGTAGTGACCCTGGAGCACTGGGCTTTTTGGTTTTCTGAACCCTAACTAGAGCCGTAACCATAAACTTCGCACTATGCGGAGCATTATCATGAGCGCCGGGTAGAAATGAGGTCCAATCAGGAAGATGATGATGGTAGATGACGGGGGCTGTTGTGCCATTCTCTTGGCATGCCTTTCGCATTTTTAGTGTCCCTGGAGCTCTGGGCTTTATGGTTTTCTGAACCCTAACTAGAGCCGTAACCCTAGACTTCGCACTATGCGGCGCTTTATCAAAAGCGATGGTTAGAAATTAGGTCCAATTAGGAAAATGATGATGGTAGAAGACGGGGGCTGTTTTGCATTTCTCTTGGCATGCCTTTCGCATTTTTAGTGTCCCTGGAGCTCTGGGCGTATTGGTTTTCTGAACCCTAACTAGAGCCGTAACCCTCGACTTTGCACTATGCGGAGCCTTATCAAGAGCGATGGGTAGAAATGAGGTCCAATCAGGAAGATGATGATGGTAGATGACGGGGGCTGTTTTGCATTTCTCTTGGCATGATTTCGCATTTTTAGTGTCCCTGGAGCTCTGGGCTTTTTGTTTTTCTGAACCCTAACTAGAGCCGTAACCCTAGACTTCGCACTATGCGGAACCAAATAAAGAACACTGGGTGCAATTGAGGTCCGACCAGGAAGATAAGAATTGCGCATGTTTGGGGCTGTTTTGTGATTCTCTTGGCATGGCTTTCGCTCTTGTAGTGTCCCTGGAGCACTGGGCGTTTCGGTTTTCTGAACCCTCACTAGAGCGGTAACGCTAGACTTCGCACGATGCGGAACCAAATAAAGACCACTGGGTGCAATTGAGGTCCAAACAGGAAGATAAGAATTGCCCACGTTTGGGGCTCTTTTGTGATTCTCTTGGCATGGCTTTTGCACTTGTAGTGTCCCTGGAGCACTGGGCTTTTTGGTTTTCTGAACCCTAACTAGAGCCGTAAACATAAACTTCGCACTTTGCGGAGCTTTATCAAGAGCGCTGGGTAGAAATGAGGTCCAATCAGGAAGATGATGATGGTAGATGACGGGGGCAGTTTTGCATTTCTCTTGGCATGCCTTTCGCACTTTTAGTGTCCCTGGACCTCTGGCCTTTATGTTTTTCTGAACCCTAACTAGAGCCGTAACCCTAGACTTCGCACTATGCGGAGCCTTATCAAGCGCGCTGGGTAGATGTGAGGTCCAATCAGGAAGATAAGAATTGCGCACGTTTGGGGCTGTTTTGCAATTCTCTTGGCATGCCTTTCACATTTTTAGTGTCCTTAGAGCTCTGGGCTTTTTGTTTTTCTGAACCATAACTAGAGCCGTAAACCTAGACTCGCACTATGCGGAGCTTTATCAAGAGTGCTGGGTAGAAATGAGGTCCAATCAGGAAGATGATGATGGTAGATGACGGGGGCTGTTTTGCATTTCCCTTTGCATGCCTTTCGCACTTTTAGTGTTCCTGGAGCTCTGGGCTTTTTGGTTTTCTGAACCCTAACCCTAGGCGTAACCGTAAACATCGCACTATGCGGCGCCAAATAAAGAGCACTGGGCGCAATTGAGATCCGACTAGGAAGATAAGAATTGCAGCTGTTTGGGCTGTCTTGAATTCCTCTTGGCATGCCTTTTGCACTTTTAGTGTCCCTGGAGCTCTGGGTTTTTTGGTTTTCTGAACCCTAACTTGAGCCGTAACCCTAGACTTCGCACTATGCGGAGCTTTATCAATAGCGCTGGGCAGAAACGAGGTCCAATCCGGATGTAGACGATGGTGGATAACTGGGTCTGTTTTGCATTTCTCTTGGCATGCCTTTCGCATTTTTAGTGTCCCTGGAGCTCTGGGCTTTTTGGTTTTCTGAACCCTAACCCTCGCCGTAACCCTAGACCTCGTGCTACGCGGAGCCTTAGAAATAGCATTTGGCAGAAACGCAGTCCAATCAGGGAGATAAGGATGCCGCCTGTTTGGGGCTGTTTTGCATTTCTCTTGGCATGCCTTTCGCATTTTAGGTGTCCCTGGAGCTCTGGGCTTTTTGTTTTTCTGAACCCTAACTTCGCCGTAACCCTAGACTTCGCACTATGCGGAGCTTTATCAATAGCGCTGGGTAGAAATGAGGTCCAATCAGGAAGATGATGATGGTAGATGACGGGGGCTGTTTTGCATTTCTCTTGGCATGCCTTTCGCATTTTTAGTGTTCCTGGAGCTCTGGGCTTTATGGTTTTCTGAACCCTAACTAGAGCCGTAACCCTAGACTTCGCACTATGCGGAGCTTTATCAAAAGCGATGGGTAGAAATGAGGTCCAATTAGGAAAATGATGATGGTAGAAGGCGGAGGCTGTTCTGCATTTCTCTTGGCATGCCTTTTGCATTTCTAGTGTCCCTTGAGCTCTGGGCTTTTTGGTTTTCTGAACTCTAACACTCGTCGTAACCCTAGACCTCACACAATGCGGAGCCTTAGAAATAGCGTTGGGCAGTAATGCGGTCCAGTCCTGGAGATAAGGATGCCGCATGTTTGGGGCTGTTTTGAATTCCTCTTGGCATGCCTTTCGCATTTTAAGGGTCCCTAGACCTCTGGGCTTTTTGGTTTTCTGAACCCTAACCCTAGGCGTAACCCTAAACTTCGCAGTATGCAGAGCCACATAAAGAGCGCTGTGTAGATATGAGGTCCAATCAGGAAGATAAGAATTGCACTTGTTTGGGGCTGTATTGCATTTCTCTTGGCATGCCTTTCGCACTTTTAGTGTCCCTGGAGCTCTGGGCTTTTTGTTTTTCTGAACCCTAACTAGAGCCGTAACCCTAAACTTCGCACTACGCGGAGCCTTAGAAATAGCATTGTGCAGAAATGCGGTCCAAGCGGGGGCATAAGGATGCCGCCTATTTGGGGCTGTTTTGAATTTTTCTAGGCATGCCTTTCACATTTTTAGTGTCCCTGGAGCTCTGGGCTTTTTGGTTTTCTGAACCCTAAACCTCGCCGTAACCCTAGACTTCGCACTTTGCGGAGCCTTATCAAGCGCGCTGGGTAGAAATGAGGTCCAATCAGGAAGATGATGATGGTAGATGGCGTGGGCTGTTTTGCATTTCTCTTGGCATGCCTTTCGCATTTTTAGTGTCTCTGGCGCTCTGGGCGTTTCGGTTTTCTGAACCCTAACTAGAGCCGTAACCCTAGACTTCACACTATGCGGAACCTTTTCAAGAGCGCTGGGTAGATATGAGGTCCAATCAGGAAGATAAGAATTGCGCACGTTTGGGGCTGTTTTGCAATTCTCTTGGCATGCCTTTCGCACTTTTAGTGTCCCTGGAGCTCTGGGCTTTTTGGTTTTTCTGAACCCTAACTAGAGCCGTATCCCTAGACCTTGCTCTATGCGGAGCCTAAGAAATAGCATTGGGCAGAAACACGGTCCAATCAGGGAGATAAGGATGCCGCCTGTTTGGGGCTGTTTTGCATTTCTCTTGGCATGCCTTTCGCATTTTAGGTATCCCTGGAGCTCTGGGCTTTTTGTTTTTCTGAACCCTAACTAGAGCCGTAACCCTAGACTTCGCACTATGCGTAACCAAATAAAGAACACTGGGTTCAATTGAGATCCGACCAGGAAGATAAGAATTGCGCATGTTTGGGGCTGTTTTGTGATTCTCTTGGCATGCCGTTCGCACTTGTAGTGTCCCTGGAGCACTGGGCCTTTTGGTTTTCTGTACCCTAACTAGAACCGTAAACCTAGACTCGCACTATGCAGAGCTTTATCCAGAGCGCTGGGTAGAAATGAGGTCCAATCAGGAAGATGATGATGGTAGATGACGGGGGCTGTTTTGCATTTCCCTTGGCATGCCTGTCGCGCTTTTAGTGTCCCTGGAGCTCTGGGCTTTTTGGTTTTCTGAACCCTAACCCTAGGCGTAACCGTAAACTTCGCACTATGCGGCGCCAAATAACAGCACTGGGCGCAATTGAGATCCGACCAGGAAGATAAGAATTGCAGCTGTTTGGGGCTGTTTTGAATTCCTCTTGGCATGCCTTTCGCACTTTTAGTGTCCCTGGAGCTCTGGGTTTTTTGGTTTTCTGAACCCTAAACCACGCCATAACCTTAGACTTCGCACTATGCGGAGCCTTATCAAGAGCGCTGGGTAGAAATGAGTTCCAATCAGGAAGATGATGATGGTAGATGACGGGGGCTGTTTTGCATTTCTCTTGGCATGCCTTTCGCATTTTTAGTGTCCCTGGAGCTCTGGGCTTTTCGGTTTTCTGAACCCTAACACTCGTCGTAACCCTAGACCTCACAAAATGCGGAGCCTTAGAAATATCATTGGGCAGAAATGCGGTCCAATCAGGGAGATAAGGATGCCGCCTGTTTGGGGCTGTCTTGAATTCCTCTTGGCATGCCTTTTGCATTTTTAGTGTCCCTGGACCTCTGGGCTTTTTGGTTTTCTGAACCCTAAACTTCGCCGTAACCCTAGACTTCGCACTATGCGGAGCCTTATAAAGAGCGCTGGGTTGATATGAGGTCCAATCAGTAAGGTAAGAATTGCACTTGTTTGGGGCTGTTTTGCATTTCTCTTGGCATGCCTTTCGCACTTTTAGTGTCCCTGGAGCACTAGGCTTTTTGGTTTTCTGAACCCTAACTGGAGCCGTAAACCTAGACTTCGCACTATGCGGAGCTTTATCAAGAGCGCTGGGTAGAAATGAGGTCCAAACAGGAAGATAATGATGATAGATGACGGGGGCTGTTTTGCATTTCTCTTGGCATGCCTTTCGCACTTTTAGTGTCCCTGGAGCTCTGGGCTTTTTGTTTTTCTGAACCCTAACTAGGGCCGTAACCCTAGACTTCGCACTATGCGGAGCCAAATAAACACCACTGGGCGCAATTGAGGTCCGACCAGGAAGATAAGAATAGCCGTGACCTCTGCGCCTTTGCGGGTCGGTGACTAGTTCTACCCCCAGGCAGGCGCCTTCCTCTTCATTCGTGGTCGCCTTCTTTATTGTTCCTGGCGCTTTCCCCTGCGCTCCGCTCAGATGTCTACTCTGCCTTTACGTTCCACTTCTAAACCCTCTGAGCTCTGAGATGAAACAATTTGTAGTTGAGGTACTGCTTGTTTTTATTAGTACTCTCATCTTCCCACCTCTCCCTAACCCCCCTCC
>JAMPIT010000617.1:0-146619 GCA_026261815.1 Monarcha castaneiventris obscurior | reverse complement strand
CTGTGCCTATCCCTTATCCATGGAATAGCAGGGTCTCTGCCCATTCTGGATCCATGGAATACCAGGATCTGTGCCCATCCGTGATCCATGGAATAGCAGGATCTGTGCCCATCCCTGATCCATGGAATACCAGGATCTCTGCCCATTCTGGATCCATGGAATACCAGGATCTGTGCCCATCCGTGATCCATGGAATACCAGGATCAGTTCCCATCCCTGATCCAGGGAATACCAGGAGCTGTGCCCATCCCTTAACCATGGAATACCAGGATCTGTGCCCATCCATGATCCATGGAATACCAGGATCTGTGCCCATCCCTGATCCATGGAACACCCGGATCTGTGCCCCTCCCTTATCCATGGAATACCAGGATCAGTGCCCATCCATGATCCATGGAATACCAGGATCTATGCTCATCCCTGATCCATGGAATACCAGGATCTGTGCCCATCCATGATCCATGGAATACCAGGATCTGTGCAGTTCTGCAGGTGGGGTCTCACCTGGGCGGGACAGAGGGATGGAATTCCCACCTTTCCTGCTGCCCACGCTGCGGGATCATCCCAGGACTCGGGCTGTGAATTCCCATGGCTGTGTCGTGCCATCAATCCCGTGATTAAAATTCCCCCTTTTCCAACTCCAAATGTGTCAGCGCAAGGAGGCCCCGTGGGATCTGGGATTTATGAGGTGTCGAAAACCTCCTGGTTCCCATTGTCCGGATAATCCATAAAATGCTCCGACACTCCGAGGGAATTTTGCAGCCTGTCCATATTCCTGCAGGCCAGATGCTTCCCGAGGAATCAGAGGGCTGTAGGAAGACCAGGAATTTTTTTGTTTTTTCTGGATGGGGTTGGAGTGTCTGGGATGTGGTTTGGATACAAAGAGGGAGAGGAAAAGAAAGGATTTTAGAAATGCTGGAAAAGGAATCCTTAAAAATAGGAGTTGGTTTGATCTGTTTTTGGATGATTTTGGAATTTTGGATATTTTTGTGTGGATCGAGGTGTTAAAAATATGGAAAATACAAGGAAAAAAATCCAATTTTATAGGGAGAAAATGGAATTCATTGTTCAGCCACCACCAGCCCGGGATGATCCTGCAGGGCCTGAACTTCTCCCGAGGTTTTCCTCTAAAATGAAGGATGTCAGGTGTTTCCCGCTGGGAAAAGCATCCCCAATCCAGCAAAAACATCCCGGTGGATCCTGCTTCTCCTGTGACCTCTCCAGCACTTTTAAGAATCATGGAATGGTCTGGGGTGGAAGGGATTTTAAGGATCGTCCCATTCCAACCCTGCCATGAGCAGGGACAGCTCCCACTGTCCCAGGTGGATCCAAGCCCCAATGTCCAACCTGGCCTTGGACACTCCCAGGGATCCAGGGGCAACCACAGCTGCTCTGGCAATTCCAGCCCAGCCCCTCCCCATCCTCATAACCAGGAATTTCTTCCCAGTTATCCCATCTATCCCTACTTCCTTCCTGTTGAAATCCATAGATCCCAAGAGGAGCCCATTGGCTCCCTCCTGGCCGGGGCTCCCTGATGGATCCATTTTCCATCACCACCAATCATCCCATGTTTTTTAGGAATAACAGCGCTGCGGAATTCCAGGACAGCCACCAGCCACGGCTCTCCGAGGAAATTTTTTGGCACGGATCAACGACCAAGCCACTCATCCTGTGGATTCCTTGATGGTTCCTTAATTCCTGTGGAACTCAAGGAGATTTGGAAGTGAATCCCACATGATCCCACTTCACCAAGCAGGGCCATGTCCCATTCCAAAGGAAACATTGGAAGACTTCTCCGGAAAAAGAAGGGAAACTGAGGCACGGATGGACATGGGGCAACTCCTCTTGGAGATGTGGGAGCCCGTTCTCCCATGGCTCCAGGATTGGATTTCCCAGAAATCCTGGGAGATTGTGGTGGAGAATCCAAGATCGGATTCATCTCCATCCCTCCAGATCTCCAGGACTGGATTTCCCAGAAATCCTGGGAGATTGTGGTGGAAAATGCAAGATCGGATTCATCTCCATCCCTCCAGATCTCCGGAAGAAACCTCCAGGATCCTCTGGAGTCACCCCTGTGGCAGGGTTGGAATGGGATTTTTCCATCCCGTCCATCCCAAACTATTCCATGATTCCACGCCCAATGAAACTGCTCCTTCTCCAGAGGGCTGGGAATGGTGGATGGATCAAATCTCCAAAAAAAGCGAGGATAATTCATTCCCATTCCCTCAGCAGCCACAATTCCCGGTGTTCCCAAACTCCCCCCGTTCTTTAGGATCTCCAGGGATCCCCCATGACAAATTGGAGCTCTTGGATGAAAAAAATCCCTCTTTTTGTACCTTTTTCCTGCTTTTTTTTTTTCAGTGCTAAAGACAAAAGATTTCAAATCCAACAGCATTTTGTCAAAATTCCACTGGAAATCACTCCTGACCTTTTCATGGAGAACTGCGGTTTCAGCTTTCCGGGAAGAGAGCTCCCATTAAGGATTTAACTCCATTTCCTAATAAATCCTTGGCAGGACACGGCCCCTTTTGGCCCCTTTTGTCCGTCGGGGCCGATTATTCCTGACTCGGGAATGAATCATTGGAATTGGCAAACGGGAATTGCTCCGTGGCCAACGGATTTTTCCACTCGGTAGCAGCGAGCGCTTGTAAATTCCTCCTTAAAATTCCCATTAAAGCATCTCCAAACGGAGGCTCTGCCGTAAATTTTCCACACTTTTGGACTCTTGGTGGTCTTCCCGCCTCGGGAAAAAGGGGATTTTCCTCATCCTTAACTCCTTTTTTCCAGCTTTTTTTTTTAAGGAATTAATGAGTTTTGGTGTCTTGAGCGTCTCCCTTTTATGGGATTAAATAATTCCTTGGGATGGAGCTTTCCTGTTTTCCGGATCCTGGCTAATTCCAGGAGCAATTAGACTTGGAGCAGACCCAAATCCTTGGGAGTCTCCACTTGCCAACGGCTCCCAAAAGTCGTTTTCCTGGGAAGACGAGGAAAAACCTTGGACTCGGCTCCTGCGAGCGGCAAATTTCCCTAAATTCTCCAAGCGAGGTGGAAAAAATTGGGAGCCAGCCCTGATTTTCCTCCTCCTTCTCCTTCTTAAATCATTGGGAGACTCCTGGAATCCGTTCCCGCTTTTTATCGGGAGTGTATCCCGAGGGATGAACGATTTCCCAGCTAATCAGGATGAAGGAATTAAAAAAAAAATGGAGGAATATGATCCCAGTCTCTCCCAGATGGAATTTCACTCGTGTGTGAATCCAGGAGGCTGCATTTTCCTTGGCGTGCAGGAATTTGATCCCAAACATGGATTTTCCTGGGATTTGGGAATTTACAGACCATCGGGTCAGGTGGAATTTTGGGACAGAAAGAGGAAGGCAAAAAAATTCCAGGGGGGAAAAAATGCAGCCAGAAGTTTGTGAGCTTTGCAATCCTGCCCAAAAATATGGGATAAATATTCCAGGTAAAAATCCACGGATTTAAAATTGAAGGAAGCACTAGACCACACAATTTTTCCTGTTCCAGAGGGATTTGCTCCAAAGTTTGGGATCCCCTCCACATCTCTCGCTCACCTGTCATTCCAAATTCTCCCTCAGCTTTGAAACCAAAGGAATTTTTGGGACAGAGGGCAAAGGAATATTGAAGTTTTCCAGGGAAAAATAGAAAATAATCCTTCGCAAGAGTTTTTGCCTAAAAGAAAAAAGAGGGAAAAATCCTCTTTTCCCAGTCCAAAATTGGGACATTTAAACTTTAATTTCAGGGTTTGGTTCAAAGTTTTCTTCTTATTCCTTTTTGGTTTTTTTCCATGGAAAACCAGCAGGAAAAACATCCACAAGAAAAATAGGATTTTCCATGGAATTTGCTCCTTGAGTTGCTGGATTGGGTTGATTCATCGGGATTTTTTTCCTTTTGGGAATCCATCAGGATTTTATTTTCCAGAAGGAGCCTCTAAATCCATCAATAGGAATTGATTTCCATGTGGAAAAGGAAGGAATAAGGAGCAGAGCACAGAAAAACTTCGGGAAACCCAAAGGAATTTAAGGGATAGAAGAGAAAAATTTAAATTGAAGCATTGATGGATTTTTTTTCCAGGTAAAAATTCAAAAATGGATTCTAGGAAGTAGAGATGGGAATTCTTGGATCAGTTGGAAATTGTAACCAAGCAACCAGGGAAAAGCATAGGGAGATGAGGAATTCCATGGAATATCTTGGAGCTGGAATATAAAACAAAAAAACGCACAAAAAATCCACAAAAATTCAGGTTTTTCCCTAAATCTCCACTTTTGTCTTGAAAATTCCACAAGGTTTTAGAATCCACTGATTTCTCTTCTTTCCAAACAAAAAATAAACAGCTGGATAAAAAAAAAATCAGGATAAAACCAACCTCCAAATCCAGGATTTGGGTGAGCATCTGGCCCATGGAGAACATTCCCGGTGTTCCTTGACCAGACACTTCCAAGATACCCATGAGAACCAAAAAATTCCCAGTTTCACCTGTTTATGGAGAGCATTCCTGTCTATTCCTCATCCCTCTTTCCCCGTTCCAGTCAGGTGTCACTGGGATGCTTTGAGTTAAAACAGATCCCGTTTTTTTCCTAAACTTGTCCCCCCTTTTTTGGAATTTTTTAGCTGATTTTTCCCAGGATGGAATTAATCTTCTTCCCAGGAGCTGGTGTGGAGTTGTTTGGGATTTTTCCTGGGATGAGTATGGATAAAACCAGGTTATTTTTGTGTTTTCATGGAATCAAGGCCTTTTCCACTCCTCATCCCACCAGGAAAGAGGCTGGGAAGGAGTTGCGGGGACAGAGCCGGGAATGCCAATCCCAACTAATCCCAGGAATATTCCAGCCCATGCTGAGCAGATAAAACTGTGGGAAGAAGAAGGAAAAGGGAAAAAAACTTGGAATGATGGCATTTGCCTTCCCAAGGAGCCTGGTTTTCCTGGGAATGCTGAACGTGTCACTGGCGTGGGAATGGAGAAGGAATTCCTTGGTTTTCTTTGCTCCTGTGGCTTTTCCTTTCCCTTTTCCTATTAAATCTTTATCCCAAGCCATGAGTTTTCCCACTTTTCCCTCCTGATTCCCCCATCCCAGCAGGAAATGGGAATGAGGATCCATGGGGGGCTGAGTTTGTTTTCCAGAGAGTTTTCCAAGCCTCCATTGATTCTTCCTTCTTTATCCTCGGAGCAGCCTCCAAGGACTGGGAAATTCTCTCCAGGTGGAAAACACGATCCCAAATTCCTTTGGGATCCAGGTCCATCTCCTTCCATTTCATTACAAAATCCCAGATTATTCCAATCTGGGAAGGAGCCACTTGAGGATAACATGGAGTGAACCCATCCTGAACCTCATTCCAGGTTTGGAAAAGTTGGGATAAACTTCTCCTGCTCCACGTTTTCTTTCCACCTCAACTCCTTCCACTTCAGGACATCCCAGAAAATCCACGGGCCAAAATCCTGGGAAAGAAAAACAACAAAATCAGAAACTCATCCCAAAAAAATACCCACCCACGGATAAAGCCTCTTCTCTCCCAGGAATTCCTGGAGCAGCTGGAAGCTGATTCACAGGGAGTGAAAACCTACGGATCTGGGAGGTTGAATAAACACCACCCAGGTTCTGGTTTGGCTGCCAAATCCAAGGAAGGAATACAATGGAAGAGTTCATCTTCCCGTTTTTTTCCGGCTGTTTACCGAAGTCCGATCCCTCGAAATTGCCCCTTTTTCACAGAAATTTGTAATTCTGCTCCAAAATAATAAGAGCGAGCATGGATCAGAATCAGGATCAGGATTGGGATCAGGATCTGGACCTGGAGCTGGACCTGGATTGGCATCTGCACATGGACCTGGATCTGCATCTGGATCTGGATCTGGATCTGGATCAGGATCAGGATCTGAACCTGGACCAGGATCTGGACCTGATTCTGGATCTGGATTGGGACCTGGATCTGAATCTGGGTCCAGACCTGGATCAGGATCAGGATCAGGATCAGGATCTGGATCTGGATCTGGATCTGGAGGGAAGCCCCCTCATGGAATGGGGTCGTTGGTAGGGTGGGAATCTTGTCCAGGTCGGTTTTTGGGATCATCAGGGAGAAAGGGGCATTTCCAAAGGGTGGAAGTTCTAATCCACAGATCCAGGGATAGCTGAGGTCTGATGGAGGGATTCCCCTTGTTTATCTGTGGATAATTCGGATATTCCCATGGGAATCAGCTTCCTTGACAGGGATACCCCGGCCACAGACATCCCGAATGGAAAACCAAGTCCAAGACCTCTCCAGGCTTTGGAATTGCCCAGGAAGTTTTGGAGTCCTCATCCCTGGAGGTGTCCAAGGAATTCCTGGATGTAGCACTCAGGGACAAGGTGGGGATTGCTCCCAGGTTGGATTCGATGATCCTAGAGAGCTTTTCCAACCTCAAGAATTCCATGATTCCATGAAATTGGATTCCTTTTGGGAGGATCTGGATTCCAACCCAAAGCACGAGTTCTCCCTGATGGGCTTGGAAGCCACAGGATGTGAGGAAAAATGGCCCAAAACATTCCCTGCAAACAGAGGTTTCCGTAAGATCCATGGATATTTCATTCCGAAGAACTGGCCCTTGTGCCAGAGGATTTGCTGGCGTTACACAACCTCTGACTGGAGTTCTCCAGGTTTCCAGGTTATTCCAGAATCCGGGGATGGTTTGGGTGGGAAGGGACCTTAAATCCCATCCCATTCTCACCCCATCCACGGGCAGGGACAGCTCCCACTGTCCCAGGTGGATCCAAGCCCCAATGTCCAACCTGGCCTTGGACATTCCCAGGGATCCAGGGGCAGCCACAGCTGCTCTGGCAATTCCAGCCCAGCCCCTCCCCACCCTCCCAGCCAGCAATTCCTTCCCAAGATCCCAGCCCAAGCTCCCCTTTCCCAGTGGGAAGCCATTCCCTGGCTCCTGTCCCTCCAGCCCTTGTCCCCAGTCCCTCTCCAGTCCCTCTCCCTTTCCCAATCTTGGGAAGGAATTGCTGGCTGGGAGGGTGGGGAGGGGCTGGGCTGGAATTCCCAGAGCAGCTGCGGCTGCCCCTGGATCCCTGGGAATGTCCAAGGCCAGGCTGGACACTGGGGCTTGGATCCACCTGGGACAGTGGGAGCTGTCCCTGAACATGGAATGGGATGGGATTGGATGGGATTTAGTCTTTCCAACCCAAACCATTCCATGAGTCCTTGGATTCTACTGGGATAAGCACTGCCCAGTGCGACCCTGTTTGTTCTCCACAGCCCAATCCCACTCTCCAAAACCCAATCCCATTCTCCAAAGTCCAATCCTGCTCTCCAGAACTTTTCCCCCCACTTCCCCCTTTCCATTTCTTTCCCTTCCTATAGATTTTTTCCCCCTAATTTATTCCCCCCCCGGTTGTTTTCCAGCCGTGTTTATCCAGGGGGAACAGCTCCGCCTCTTCCCTCCCCTGCACCACAAATGAATCAGACACTTTGTTCCCGGGAATGCTCCAGGGAGCAGCAGGACATTATTTTGGGATTGTTTATCCGTCGGATCAGCAGGTCCAGCTGGAAACCCATCCCGATTGTTGGGAGGGTTTTTTTTTTTGGGATTGTAGCTTTTTTATCCCTGCTGGAAACAAATGTGGTTGTTATTAATCCTCCCCAATCCCAGGATTTCAGCAGGGCTGGGATGGCTCTGTTGCATCCCAGAAATTGTGGGAAGAGGTTGGATCGTGGGGATGGAAGTGAGATCCTGGCTCTGAGAGCTTTTAAGTAGCTCAGCTCCTTAAAGCTCCTTGTTCTCCATGGATAAAGTCAATTTTGGCCATGATGATCCCAGTGGGAATATTTACTCCAGATATTCCTGCCCACCCGAGTTCAACTTCTCCTCATCCTTCCAAATTCCAGCAAAACAAAAGGAATATTTATGGTGTAATAAAACATGGAGATAAAGAATAAAGAATTAATTTGGTTTTTATCTTCCCGGATTTTTGTCCTCTTTTCCAATTATTTTCTTCTTTCCATTTGGCTGTAAAACACCATGGAATTGGAGATTCATGGAATGGTTCAGGTGGGAAAATCTCAGTTCCATGGGCAGGGACAATTTCCAGTATCCCAGGTTTCTCCAAACCCAGTTTTGATGGAGAACCCAAACTTGGGAGACACTGGAATCCCTGTCCAGGCTGCCTTGGTGTCAATCCATCGGGATCTAATCCTGATCCATTGGGATTCTCCTCATAGGAGGATTTCATGGGATTACAGGCATCTCTGGTTCCTTGTTTGGAGCCGATGCAGAGGAATCTGATTTTTGGGATTTAGGAAAATGGTCTGTTCCTGGAGTTGTATGGATGGGATGGGGAAGGAAGGAAGGAAGGGAGGAAGGAAGGAAGGAAGGAAGGAAGGAAGGAAGGAAGGAAGGAAGGAAGGAAGGAAGGAAGGAAGGAAGGAAGGAAGGAGGGGAGGAAGGAAGGAAGGAAGGAAGGAAGGAAGGAAGGAAGGAAGGAAGGAAGGAAGGAAGGAAGGAAGGAAGGAAGGAAGGAAGGAAGGAAGGAATTGGGGATTGGAAATTGGAAATTAGGGAATGAGGTGTGGAAGCCACTGGACCCTCCAAGACAGTGACCACATTTCAACAATCTCGAAATTTTTCCACATTTTCCAGCTCTTTCCATGTTTTCCCACCTTCCAACCATCCCCTTGTTTTCCCACATTCCCACCATCTCCATGTTTAACCACGGCTGAAAACTGGATGTTCCCAACCCAATTTTTTATGTTTTCCCAGGATTTTTCCTTCCCTGAGCATCCCTAAAAAGGCATCAAAAGCCACCTCTCCCAGGAGGATTTAGGACACATTTTCATCCCGAAAATTCTGGGAGAAATGCAGGTGGAGAAGGGAAGATGAGGATGGAAAAGTGGCTACATCCTCAATTTCCCTCATCCATAAAATCTTCAAAATCCAGAGGCTTGTGTCCATCCTGGAGTCATTAAATCAATTTTTCCCTGTGGAATACAAGTGGCCACTCCCTGGTGCTTCCAGCAGACACATCCCATAATCCCAAAGGATTTCCAGCTGAAACGGAGCTTTGTCTTGGAAAAACGGCCTGGAGCTGCCGGCTCCGAGCACTAAATCCCAACACTTTGCTGGAAAAGTCCCTCTCCCGCCTCTTCCAAGAAAAACAAACCTTTGGAATGTGCTCGTTTATCATCAGCAATTATGGATGGGAGCGATCCAAAGGAACAGCTCTCCTGGGAATGAGGGAAGGAGGGAGGCAGGGAAGGCTCTCCCAGAAATGTGAATCCGGCACCGTGCTGGTCTTGGAGATCCCCCCTGGATTTGGGAAGCTCTGTAGGACCAGGATCTGGCTCTGGAAGGGGCATGGATGGATCCCAAAGCTGCCAGGATCAGGTTTTCCTTGGAGAAATATTCCAAGACCGGAGCTCGTGGCATCTCCGGCTTCCTCTCCCTTTATTTCTTGGAGTTTGGATGGGATTGAATTCCATCCAGGGAATTATCAATGTTGGAAAAACATCCAAGATCATCAAATCCAAAGGGACACGGAGAGGTGCCCCCAACTATTGGGATGCTCTTCCCGAATTCCATGCTGCGGGTTCAGGGTCCGGATGCAGGTGGACCCAGATTCCTGGAATTCTGTCCTGTATTCCTGTGTGAAATATTCCCAGCTGCCTATGGATATTAAGGAGGATTGTGAAAAAAGGGATTTTTTTTTTCCTTCCTTTTCTTTGGATGGCAGCAATTTTCCAAAGGAAAAGTTTTGTGTTTCCCGTGGATAAATAAAATTAAAATAAAATACAATACAATACAATACAATACAATAAAATACAATACAATACAATACCATACAATAAAATAAAATATAAAAACAAAACAAAATAAAATGAAATGACCCCAGGCAGGGCTGCGCCATTGGGAATTCCCTAAAAACAGCAAATTGAGCTCCAGGATGGAACGGGAGCAACTTTCCCTTCCCAGGGCTTTGCCAGCCCCTCTTCCCAATGACGTGGTTTAACAGGGAATGGTTGGGAATGGCTCCAGGAGAATTCCAGGAAGAGAGAAGACGGAAAAACTCTGGATTTCAGCAATTCCTGAAGATCCGGCTGGCTTTGTTTTCCTGGAATTGCTGTCATGGTTCTCCTGGAAGAGTTTTCCACCCCTGGAGGAGCTTGGGCTCCTCCCTGACTTCCAGGAAATTTTGGCTGCTCCATGTGGGAATAGCTGGAATAACCTGAGGGGTGTGGGAATGATGTCACACCTCCAAAGTGGCCCTTCCATGCGGGAATGTGTGGAGAAAGTTCCTGGGAATGGCTTTTCCCATCCTCCATCCCTGCTCCTCCTCCCTTCCCAACACCTTGGGAACGTCAGGAAAACCATCATGGGAGCAAGACGGGCTTGGAATTTCTTTCCCAGCCTTCTCATGGCTCTGGGAGAGGCTTGACAGCCAGAAAGGAAAAAAATGTTGGATTTAGACCAGGAAAAGTAGGATACATCTTAAAGGGCTCAACACTCACCATTCCAAGAAAACCCTTGGATTAACTCTGCATCCATGAAGCCTCCAAGGAATTCTTTCCTCTCATTTCTGCACAAATCCTGCTCTGTTGTGTCCGTGGGATAAATCCCACCAGGAGCGCATCCAGCAGGGAATTCCTTGCCAAGAGCAGCTTCCCAGCTCGGCTCCATCGGGAATGTTTGGTGACACTGGTAGTGCCATAAATCAGCCTCTCCTGCTGGGAGAGGCCCTTTAAAGTCCTTTAGAGTCCTTGCAAGGAGCTCGACAGACGGACGAGGCAAACTCGCAGTAACTGCTCCTTCAGAGAGTTGTTTATTCTGGTGTTATCAGCTTGGAAAGACACAGCAGAACAGAACACGGCAAGAGAAGGCGAGAAAATGGCTGCTTATCAAGATTCCAAAGCCCTTTTATAGGTAAATTATCCAATTAAAAATTGAAACGACAGATATTTTTACTTTTCATCCAATGCTCAGTGAATCACTCCGGCACGCAGGCTGGAACTGCGGAATTTTCCATCCAATCATCCTAAACTGCTTTTGCTGCAGAATATGGGGGAGTAGAAGAAGACAGAAGGAGATAAAAACTACAAGGGTTCCTCCATCTTGGAACTTCTACTATTTATCTATTTACTACATTAACAAACCTAAAACTTGTAAATTCTTCACCCTGTGACATCCCCACATCACATTCCATCACCTAGTTCCCATCTGTGTAGATTTTAGTTCCTCCCAGATGGTAGGGAGTTTTCTCCACGGATAAAGGTCAAAAACCACGCTGTCCAGGGGGGTTTTTCTCTCCAAAACAGGCAGAGAAATATTCCCTGCACTCTGGATTCCCACAGTTTGGGATGAGAGACCTCATTAATCCCAATTCCATCTGAGCCCCACCACTTGGAACTCCACATCCAGGATCAGGCCCCAGCTTCCCTAATCCTGGCTCTTTTCCCACCTTTCCTGCTGGGCCAAGGCACGTTCGGGAATTTTTGGAAGGGCCAATTTTCCACTGGCATCTGCTGCATCCATGAATCCCAAATATTTTGTGGATGTAGCTCCATTTCCATGAAATTCTCCACAAAAATTTTCCAAACCTTTCTCCCCACCACCGAAACCTTGAATTTGCCATTTCAATTTTTCCCTTATTTCTAGGATTGCCCACGGGCTCATTCCCACTTTTCATAATTTTGTAGGAATTTTTGGATTTTAGGAATTCCTTAAATTTTTCATTTTCTAGTGCTATTTTGATGGAAAACATTCCCATCTTTTTAAATAAAATCTCCAGGATTGCCCAAATCCAACGTTATCAAATCCAAATATTCCCACCGTAATTAAATCCAACAACTCCATGCTATCCACAAGGAATATTCTGCTATTCCCAACTGGAGTTTTTTTTTGGAAATGCCATTTCCTATGGAGCTTCAGATTTTCACTTCCAGCTTCCAACTGGGAATAAAAAAAACAGAAGGAAAAATGCTGGTATTTTCCCTGGGAAGGAAATGTGATTTTCCAAGAATTTTTGGGAATATTTTGTTATTAAAAATGAGGGTTCAGCCATAAAAATGGTGGGAAAGGAATGGATTCAAATATGGATTTCCAGGGATTTGATGTTCCCACTCCAGATCTTTTTATGGATCTATTTCACATTCCCAACATTCCTTCTTCGTTCCAAGGGCCGGAATTTTCCATGGAGATCCTGATTCTTCTTCAATTACCTGGGAAAAAGCAGCTCTGATCCCAAAAATGGAAAAGGATTTGTGTGGAAAACCTGGAATTTTATTTGTTGGCAAAATACAGCAGCAAATTCCATAACTGCATTATTTTTGGGATCATGGAATACCCTGAGTTGGAACGAATCCACAAGGATCATTGATCCAGCTCCCAAAAATTCCACCCAAGTTTGGATTCATTTGCAGGTAAAAAAATAAAGGAAAAGAGGGATGAATCCACTGGGAATATCCTAAAAAACCAAAACTGGGCTGTGTCCAGAAGTTCTGGAGATGGAGAGTATTCTGGAATTGCATTTCCAGCCCTCTGGAATTGCATTTCCAGCCTTTGGAATGATCCATCCCAGAGGATGACAGAGGGCGTGTGAAATGTCCCTTGAATTCCATAAAAAATAGCGCTCCCAAAAAAATCCGGTGTTTATTTGACAACACCAACATTGGGAAATCTCCGCGGCTGGAGTGGGAAAATCAAGGGATGGAAATAAACAATGGATTTAATTTGGGATTTCAACACCAGCCTGGAATTTGATGGGGTCGGATCCGACTGGTTTTTTCCGGGAATCAATCATTTGGGGTTTTTTTTGGGATGAGTTGAACTGGAGCTGAACCCAGGCTGGATCCAGCTCCAAGAGGGATGGAATTATGTTCATTTTTGGAATCCTTAGGGATTTAATGTTCTCTTATCCTATGGGAATGGTTTCCAGAGGGACTCTTCATCCAATGGGAAATGGGAGATTCCTGTTTTATTCCAGAATATCTTGTCCAGGAGGACTCAGATTCCCTCTTTTCCTCAGGAATATCCTGTCTGGATGCAGGTGGACACAGATTCCTGGAATTTTGTCCTGTATTCCTGTGTGAAATATTCCCATTTGCCTATGGATATTAAGGAAGATTATGAAAAAAGGGATTTTTTTTTCCTTTCCTTTTCTTTGGATGGCAGCAATTTTCCAAAGGTAAAGTTTTGTGTTTCCCATGGATAAATAAAATAAAATAAAATAAAATAAAATAAAATAAAATAAAATAAAATATGAAAATAAAACAAAATAAAATGAAATGACATAAAAATAAAATAAAATAAGATACAGAAATAAAATAAAACCAGAACAAAATAAAAAAACAAAATTAAAATAAATTTTAAAAATCAATTAAAAAATACAATGAAATGAAATGAAATGTGATGTAATGTAATAAAATAAAATAAAATAAAACTTCCCAGTTTATAAGTCAGTTTCCAGCAACTTCCAGTCCCTGGACAAATGGTTTAATCCATGTTTTCCCAAATAGTTCTGCCACATTTAATGGATCTTTGTCCTTTTTTTTGGCAGGAAAAGGAACTGGAGTTGTCCATGAGCAGCTCCCAAACTCCAAGGCCATGCAAACATTTCCAAAAGTCAGGAAATTAAGGAAATTCCTTTAGCAAGGAGGGAAATTGGGATGTGGGAAGGGAAGATGAGGCACAATCCCGTGAACTCAAAGGATTTTGGGGCAGGGATAAAACAGGACAAGGAATTCTTCATCGGTCACCAGAGGAGAGGAGCAGGAAGCAAAGGACACATCCAGGGAGCTGCCAATTCCTCCTGGATTTTCCATGCTGGAGGCATCCAAACAAAATCCAAGTCCTGTGCTAATGGGGCTCTTTCCCATAATTCCAGAGGGGAAAAAAGAAAGGAAAACCTCGGTGCTCCTCTGGATGTCAGAGCCGGGCCTGAGGGAGCCGAAACAAATGGGTTGGGATAACAGAGGGATCGTTGTTCCCGTGATCCCGCTGTTTTCCGATGGGTGGTTTGGAGGTGAAGGTGCCTTTAATGGCATCATCCGTTAAAGGGATTTGGGATGTCACCTCCTGGCCACCCCCCGCATCCCAGGGCACAGCCATTTGTCATGGAAAAATCTTGGGAAAGGTCCCAAGCTGGAGAAAAATCTGGTAAAATTCCTGGTTTGTTTGAATAGGGGGAAAACAGAGCTGGAGTTGCTGTTCTGGCACACACTGGGCAATTCCGTGTCCCAAAATCTCCTGGAATTTCCTCGTGGAATACAATCCCAATTTGGATTTTGGAGGTAAAATTCCTGTCTGGAATTAAATTAATTTATCCCCATCTTGGTTAAAATGGGATCAAAATTCCTTCTCCATCTGCAGGTCCCCAAATCCGGAAAGGCAACAAGAAGTTAATTCTTTCCAGCGCTTTTGTTGGAATTTGGGATGAAGAAAAGTCCCTTTGGAAGCCAAATTGGCTCAGGAGAGTCTTCCAGGAAAAAGACAATCCCAGTGGGATTGATAAGTGTCTGGAATGTCCATTGGGAATGTGACGTCAGTGACAAAATCCTGATAGTGGGAAATTTGGAGAGGAAACTTGAAAGAGTGGGAAAGGGCCCAAAAACCACAGGAGCACCAGGGTCAGCTTGGAAATGCCTCCAGAATGGGATGTTCTGGGCAGAATCCAAGGGGAATGTGGACAAATCCCATAAAACTGAGAGATTAGAAAAGGGGATTTCACATCAAAAGCCTGGATGGGACAGAGACGGAAAACAGCGGAGTGTCCTGGGATTGCTGTCGGGATGGAGCCATTCCGAGCACAAAGCTGCAAATCCCAAAAAACAACCCAAAATTTGGGATGAAAAATAGAGATGGAGCGGCCAGGAGAGGCACAGTGACAAAATGGGGAAGAGGAAAGTCATGGAGCAAAGCCATGAATATTCCCAGAGAAACTGGGGCTGAACCACCCCGGGAAGTGTCCGAAGTCAGGTTGGAGAGGGCTTGGAGCAACCTGGGATAGTGGGAAAGGTGTCCCTGCCCATGGAGGGATTGGGAATGGGATGGGATTTAAGGTCCCTTCCAAACCAAACCATTCCAGGATTCTGCTCTGGAGCCAGGCTGGGAGAGCTGGGAATGTTCCCCTGGAGAAGGGAAGGCTCCAGGGAGAGCTGCGAGCCCCTGGCAGGGCCTAAAGGGGCTCCAGGAGAGCTGGAGAGGGACTGGGGACAAGGCCTGGAGGGACAGGAGCCAGGGAATGGCTTCCCACTGGGAAAGGGGAGCTTGGGCTGGGATCTTGGGAAGGAATTGCTGGCTGGGAGGGTGGGGAGGGGCTGGGCTGGAATTCCCAGAGCAGCTGTGGCTGCCCCTGGATCCCTGGGAATGTCCAAGGCCAGGCTGGACACTGGGGTTTAGATCCATCTGGGATAGTGGGAGGTGTCCCTGGGTTGGAATGGGATTTATCTGGGAGGAAATCCCATGGATTTGAAATCTGATTTTGTTCTCAAGTTCAGGAGCACCCAAACAAACCCGGAATTATTTGGGGCCCAAAAATTCCTTGCAAATCAAAATGAAATTTATGCATTCCTTTAAAAACAGAGCTGTTGCATCCAGGACTTGACGGGAATATTTTCCAAGCAGGAAAACTGAAGTGCACAACCCCCATGGAAGAGGGAACCTTCCCTTCCCTTCCCTTCCCTTCCCTTCCCTTCCCTTCCCTTCCCTTCCCTTCCCTTCCCTTCCCTTCCCTTCCCTTCCCTTCCCTTCCCTTCCCTTCCCTTCCCTCCCTTCCCTTCCCTTCCCTTCCCTTCCCTTCCCTTCCCTTCCCTTCCCTTCCCTTCCCTTCCCTTCCCTTCCCTTCCCTTCCCTTCCCTTCCCTCACAGCCGTTCCCCTCCAGCCTCATCCCACCCTTCACAGCCTTGGATGTGGTTTCAGGAATGGGAGGGACGACGGAGCCGAAAGAAAACACGGACACCGCTGGATTATCCCTATTTTTAGCGGGCGGTTCCGAGCCCGCCACTTCAATGCACATTCCCGATAAGTGAATAATCCCTGGCAGGGCATAAAAATAACTCTGTGGCTCCGACCATAATTACACGGGAACGGCTCCGTAACCTGGGATGTGTCAATCCCGCAGGATCTGGGAAGGACAGGAGGAGAGAGGAAAACGAGTTTGATTTTTAATTCCATTTTAAAGCTCAGGGTCCAAAATAGAATGGTTTAAATCCTAAAATTACGATTGGAAAACTGCAGGGAATGGGATCAGGAATGTGGTGAGAAATCCTTTGGATTTGGGGGTTCAGGAGGGGCAGACAGATGTTGGATCCTTTTTATCCTGCTCTGTTGTCCCCTTTCCAGAAAATATTGGAATTTCTTCAGCTTTGCTTGGATGGGTATTTTAGGGAATTCTGGTGGAGGAATCCAGAGCTTTGCCTGACTGGGAAAAATGGATGGAGATGTCCCACTTAATCCCTAAATCCAATCTTCCCAATCTCCTGCCTCTAATACCTCGACAACCCTTTTTTCCCAGCTGGAAAAAACTCTTTCTTGAGGATGGAGTGGGATATCCACAGGGAGAGATTTGGAGGATCCTCCCTTGGTGTTTGTCCCTCTTTTTATGGGAATCTTCTCCTGCTTCAGGTTCCTGTGGAGAGGAACCTCAGCCCTGAAGCAGGATCACAGCACACCTGGAATGGGATCAGGGGTGGGCTCACACTGCCAGGGATCCAGGGGCAGCCACAGCTGCTCTGGCAATTCCAGCCCAGCCCCTCCCCACCCTCCCAGCCAGCAATTCCTTCCCAAGATCCCAGCCCAAGCTCCCCTTTCCCAGTGGGAAGCCATTCCCTGGCTCCTGTCCCTCCAGCCCTTGTCCCCAGTCCCTCTCCAGCTCTCCTGGAGCCCCTTTGGGCCCTGCCAGGGGCTCGCAGCTCTCCCTGGAGCCTTCCCTTCTCCAGGGGAACATTCCCAGCTCTCCCAGCCTGGCTCCAGAGCAGAGGGGCTCCAGAATCCTGGAATGGTTTTGGGTTGGAAGGGACCTTAAATCCCATCCCATTCCCAATCCATCCATTTTCAGGGACACCTTTCCCACTATCCCAGGTTTCTCCAAGCCCCATCCAACCCAGCCTTGGCTGATCCCAGTTTTTCCCAGAACATATAACTTGTCTTTTCCCTTTCAGAATTCCTTGGATGGAATTCCTGCACTCTTCCCTGTTCTGAACATCAGGAATTGCAGAGAGGTGACTTTACCAAGGCCACAATTTTTCTCCAAAGCCCCATGATCCAGAAATCAGGAGGAAAAGCAGGATTTCCATCCCTGGAAGTGTCCAAGGCCAGCTTGGATGGAGCTCGGATCCACCTGGGAAAGCGGGAGGTGTCCCTGCCTAAGGCATGGCTGGAATGGGATGGGATTTAAGTCCCTTCCCACCCAAACCATTCCATGATTCTGTGATTCCAGGACCCCTCTCCAAGCAGGATGAAGGGATAATCCCCAACTTTTTTTCCCACCCTGCTGCCGGAAGGTGACGCTCCCACTCCTTCCTGGTTGTGAAACACTTTGGAAAACAGGAGAGCAAACTCCAAGGGTTTAAAACCCTGGACAGTGCAGGAAATCCCTGTGGGAGCCAACATTTGACCAATCCCAGGATTATTAAAGGAAAAACATTTCCTACTCCGCTCCCTGCTGTGGTTGTGGCGCTACTCAACCTTTACTCAACCTTTACTCACACTCTCAGCCTCTCCCAAGGGAATCATTCCCGGGACACACGTAGGCACTTGGAATGGCCACCACGGCCAGGCCACGGAGCTCCAGCACCACCACCCCTTGGAAAAGGTCCAACCACCACCGGATCCACCTCAGGATAAACTCATTCCGAGGTCAAACTTCAAATAAATCCCAAATATTGCAACAAACCCATTTTCACCGGAAGCTCCATGTCCCCCAACATGAAGGGAAGCCACAATTCCCTCTCTGTTTTTTTCCCGACCTTTCTCAGGGTTTGGGAAGTGAAATCTCTCCTTGTTCGCTCCGGTTCCATCCTCGGGGATGGATCCGCGACGTCGGCACTGGGGAATGTGTTTGTGTTTGCTTGGAATTCTGCCCGGAGCCACCACAAATCCTCCGGGATGGGGTTCAATCCACGCTCTGGGCTGGGCCTGTCAGCAAATCCGTGATTTTTTGGGAGGGGAAAACTTCTGCTCCGGGTCAGTCTCGGAGCAGGAGGAGGGAGAGGGAATGAAGACAAAATTCTGGGATTTGCCATCCAATCTGGGGGCCATCTTGGCTCCCTCCTTTCCAGGTTTTTCCTGGATGTGTCTCCTCTCATCCTTTCCCCTGGAGCTGGAGTTAGAGCTGTTCCCAGATCCCACACCTCCGGAGAAGCCCCAATGCCGTTCCCTTCCCAGCATCCATAGAAAAGAGAATCCCAAGGATGAGACTTTTCTCCAGTTCTTGCTCTTCCCAGCCCAGGAACAGCATCAGGAGCACCAGGAAGGTCTGGATCCCATTAAACGGGATTTTGTCTGGATTGATTATTCGGTTTTTTTTTTTCTTCAGAGGATTGTTTTTTCTTTCCCCACTGCCAAAACCACTGGAAGATCATGGAATCCTGGAATGGTTTGGGTGGGAAGGGACTTAAAGATCATCCAGTTCCATCCAGGGACACCTCCCAACATTCCAGGTGCCTCCAAGCCCCAGTGTCCAACCTGGCCTTGGACACTTTAGGTCGTCTCCCTTTATTCCAGTTGGGAAATCTTGTGTCCACCATGGATCCAAATGGATCTTGGCCCGGAGAAGCTGTGGCTGCCCCTGGATCCCTGGAAGTGTCCAAGGCCAGGTCGGATGGGGCTTGGATCCACCTGGGATGATGGAAGGTGTCCCTGTCCTTCTCAGGTTGGATCTGGATGAGCTTTAAGGTCCCTTCCCACCCAAAACATTCCATGAATCCATGAAAAACCTCACTGCTGGCACTTTTTCTTGGAAAAACGCTGTTACAATTCCCTCTTTGAAGCACTCAGCATTCCCTGCTCCCTTTTTTCTCTTGGACTCCCTGGAGCATCCATCAGCATGGAAGGAGGGGCTGGCACAGGAGGGATCTGGCTCAGCATTCCCAAGGCCCAGCGCTCCATTCCCACTTTTTTTGGGGGGGCTGTGTGACTCTAACAAAGAACAAAGCCTGGTCTTGGCTCCGCTCATTCCCAGATTCCCGATTTTCCTGCGCTCTTTAGTGAAGCAGACACAGATCCAAGGCTGGAAACAGAAGCCGGACAAATTTGCCCTGGAAGAGAGCACCGTTCTCCCTCATCCAATGGGATAATTAAATCCAGGGATAACTTACCTAAGGCTGGTGTGGATTCTCCTTTCAAATCCAGACGGGATGCATTCCTAAAGTACATGGATTCCTGGGATTCCTGGCACAGAAGCCCTGGGAAGGCTCATGTGGGAGGTCAAAGTTCTTTCCTTGCCTTACACTCCATAAATCCAACATTTCCTGCAGGAATTGGATCCCTTTTCCCTCTGAAAGGCTTCCTTCCTGTCCAGCAGGATTCCTTCAGTCTCCGAATCCAGTTTGGATTTTCCTTTCTCTTTTCCAAGCCCTTTTCCCAACAGGTCCAGGACCTCAGCGCTGCCTCCGGCTCCAGCTCCACTTTCAGCTCCTTTTTCCCCTCCTGCTTTTCCTTGGAACAACCCTGTTACATTTCCCTCTTGGAAGCTCCAATTATTCCCAGCTCCCTTTTCCTGGAAGACCTCTGGAGCATCCATCCGTGGACCCTCTGGAGCATCCATGGACATGGAAGTGCTTTGGTTCCTCTTAAAATGAAGGGATCTTCCACATGGAACTCGCGGATTTCTTTTGGGCACAGCCACCAATTCCAGATAAATCTCAGCCGTGGGACTAATTCCAAATTCCAATTAATTCCAAAGGATCTTAATTCCTTTTTTTCCCTGATTTTTCCAGCTTGGAATTGCTGGGAAGCTGCAGCCATGTATGGATCTCACCAGGTCTGAAAAGAAGGATTTTCATTTATCCTTTAAATGATATCTCTCCATGGATTTGGGGCCATTCCTCATTCCTGGGATATGGAAATCCAGCATCCAAAGCCTCCCTTCCTTCTCCAGCTAAATCCAGTCTCCACAGAGAGAGAGAGATGGAGACTTTTCCACATTATCTCCATTCCTGGAATCATGGAATGGTTTGGGTGGAAAGGGACCTTAAAGATCATCCCATTCCAACCCCTTGCCATGGCAGGGACACTTCCCACTATCCCAAATTGGGATGGATAATCCCTGGGTTTGAGTCCTTCCAGAGGCTGGCTCATCCCTGTTGTGGGAAGGAAAGCAGGAGCTGCTCCTTGGATTCATGGATAAGGAAGAAACTCCAAAAAAAAAGGGTTGAGGAGGAGGAACTGGACATGGATTGCAGTGGGATGAGCCTATCCCATAAACACAGGATGGGACTGAAATTCCTGAGGCTCCAACCCACCCTGGAGCTGCTCTGGAAGGCTGAATCCTGGGAAAACCCAAATTAGCGGCAAAAGTCTTTAGCCCACTGAGGACTTTTACTGTTTTGATCCAGGTGGATCCAAATTCCCTCTCTCCCTCTCCATTCCATGAGAAGCTGTGGCTGCCCTGGATCCTTGGAAGTGTCCAAGACCAGGCTGGACAGGATTTGGATCCACCTGGGATAGTGGGAGCTGTCCCTGAACATGGATGGGGTTGGGAATGAGATGGGATTTAAGGTCTCTTCCCACCCAAACCATTCCAGGATTCTGGAGCCCCTCTGCTCTGGAGCCAGGCTGGGAGAGCTGGGAATGTTCCTCTGGAGAAGGGAAGGCTCCAGGGAGAGCTGCGAGCCCCTGGCAGGGCCCAAAGGGGCTCCAGGAGAGCTGGAGAGGGACTGGGGACAAGGGCTGGAGGGACAGGAGCCAGGGAATGGCTTCCCACTGGGAAAGGGGAGCTTGGGCTGGGATCTTGGGAAGGAATTGCTGGCTGGGAGGGTGGGGAGGGGCTGGGCTGGAATTGCCAGAGCAGCTGTGGCTGCCCCTGGATCCCTGGGAATGTCCAAGGCCAGGTTGGACACTGGGGCTTGGATCCACCTGGGATAGTGGGAGGTGTCCCTGCCCATGGAAGGGATGGAATAGGATGATCCTTAATATATTTCCAACCCAAACCATTCCATGACTCCATGCCCACCACTGACTCCACAAACCCTAGCCAAGGACATATCCAGCAGCTGGGAAGCACCAGGAAAAGGGAATCACTGGGAATGCTCCAAACAGAGCAGTGGGAGTTGAAGGGAATCCCACAGGGCAGGAGGGGAAACGGAAAATGTTTCATTCCTTGAGTTATTCCCAATTCCGGCCTGAAAGCAGGACAAACTCTTGGATAAAAGCGGGAATCTCACAAGGCTGCGCCAGGCAGTCGCAGGATGCCATGAAAAGAAACTTCCTTGGCACGAATTCCAGAGTTTCCAGCCAGAACAGGGAAGAGCAGAGACACGGAAAACAGCCGTGGAAGAGGAGAGAAACAACCAAAAAACTTGGAGCAACCCCCGGGAAAGGTCAGGAGGAGACGTGGGATGAAGCACGGGGCCACCTCGGAACATTCCCAGCTCCCGCCCTCCCTGTTCCCCACGGAGCAGCCGGGACGTGCCGCCGGCAGGATCCCGGGAAGGCTTTGATGGAGGTGGTTTCTTTCCCTGCTCCAACATTCCCACTCCCATCTCCACGTCCCTGGGCCACCCAAACCACGGGATAATTGGATGTGTCAACATCTCCCGCATCCGGTGATGGAAGAGGCTATAAAAAGAAATGTTGCTGCTATAAACGCTTCGGGATGAAAAAGAGTTGGAAAAGGACAGGGAATGGGAAGGCTCCGTTCTCCTTTCGGAGGCGTGGCCGGGATCCTGGGGCACAAAAGGTTTGGAAGGAGGGGTTTGGATCTTGATCCCGCCTTCATCCAGCATTTCCAGGGTTTTTTAGCCTCTGTTCCATCACGGAGGATAAGAAAGGTCCTCACTGCACCCTGGAAATGTCTCCTGGAGATGCTACATCCATGGGGCTGCTCGGTGATGCCCAGAAATCAGGAGGGATCCTGGAATCATGGAATGGTTTGGGATGGAAAGGGACCTTAAAGTTCATCCAGTCCCACCCCATCCACGGGCAGGGACATCTCCCACTTTCCCAGGTGGATCCAGCCTGGCCTTGGGCATTCCCAGGGATCCAGGGGCAGCCACAGCTGCTCTGGCAGTTCCAGCCCAGCCCCTCCCCACCCTCCCAGCCAGCAATTCCTTCCCAAGATCCCAGCCCAAGCTCCCCTTTCCCAGTGGGAAGCCATTCCCTGGCTCCTGTCCCTCCAGCCCTTGTCCCCAGTCCCTCTCCAGCTCTCCTGGAGCCCCTTTAGGCCCTGCCAGGGGCTCGCAGCTCTCCCTGGAGCCTTCCCTTCTCCAGGGGAACATTCCCAGCTCTCCCAGAGCAGAGGGGCTCCAGAATCCTGGAATGGTTTTGGATGGAAGGGACCTGAAATCCCATCCCATTCCAACTCCATCCATGTTCAGGGACACCTTCCACTATCCCAGGTTCCTCCAAGCCCCAGTGTCCAACCTGGCCTTGGACACTTCCCGGGATGAGGCAGCCGGTGGGATCAGTGGGATGAAGATCCGTCAATCACCCAACAGGAGCCTCCAACATTCTCCATTGTTCCTGGCAGAGCAAGGTTCCTAAATCCAGGAATCCTCCCAAACTTTAATCATCCAGCAGCAAGTCAGGGAGGCCGAGAAGCACCAGCAGAGCCTTCCCTGCTCAAGGGACAAATCCCAATCCAACCTGCACGCCCTATGGACAACCAGGGATGAACTTCCCTGGGTTTTGCACCCAGAATTCCCCTTTTTTTCCAGGACTGAAAAGCCACCGTGCAGACAGCAGTTAACATCACCTCCCATAAAATCCATGGATTTGCTCGTGCTCCGAGCCGATTCCCTCTCACTGCAGCCTTCCTGTGGTTTTGGCTGCCCTGGAATTTGGCAGGACCCCCAGGCGCACTCAGACATGGAATTGAGCCGTTCCCAGCGCGGCCCCGGGACGACAGGGAAGTGCTGGTGGATTTATTGGATAATTACGGAGACGGGCACATTGGGAAGGGAGCAGGGAGGTGGCATGGGTGACTCAAGGGGTGGCAGAATTCCATGTGCCTCTGGAAGAACGAGAGGGAACAACGGCAGAGACAGAAAAAGGCATTGTCCTGGCTCCGGAGGCTCCACACGGCTCCCGGTGTTCTCCTTTGATTTTTTTTTCCCCAAGGAAAAGGTGTTAACCTGTTCCTGCACCTCTCTTCCGAGTGTTTTCCCATAGGATGGAGTGGTTTTGCTACTTTTCCATGTTTTTTGGAGCATCACTGTCTGTGGAGTGCTCATGTGATGTACCTGGTCAAGAACCTCCTGGTTTTTAATGGATCTGAACAATCCTGAACATTCCAGAACTCCAAGTCATGGAATTCCAAAGTGATTTGGCTTGGAAATCACTTCCCACAATCCCAGGTGGATCCAGCCTGGCCTTGGGCATTCCCAGGGATCCAGGGGCAGCCACAGCTGCTCTGGGAATTCCAGCCCAGCCCCTCCCCACCCTCCCAGCCAGCAATTCCTTCCCAAGATCCCAGCCCAAGCTCCCCTTTCCCAGTGGGAAGCCATTCCCTGGCTCCTGTCCCTCCAGCCCTTGTCCCCAGTCCCTCTCCAAGTCGAGGCATTTTCCACTTTCTGGATACTCAGGAAATGTTGGTTTGCAATCAGAAACTGAACTTTTCCTCAGCTCGCCTTCGGAATTTTGCATTCCCAGTGGCAGCTCCGGAGCTCTGTGGGTGTTGTAGACCCATCCCAAATCTGGCTCCTCAGCCAGGCTGCAGCTCCCCAAGGATTCCACAATCCTGGGATTCCTGTGATGTTCTGTGATGGATCAGAGAGAGGAAAGACATGGAGCAGGCCCTGGAGATCTTCCAAGGGCTGGAGCCCCTCTGCTCTGGAGCCAGGCTGGGAGAGCTGGGAATGTTCCCCTGGAGAAGGGAAGGCTCCAGGGAGAGCTGCGAGCCCCTGGCAGGGCCTAAAGGGGCTCCAGGAGAGCTGGAGAGGGGCTGGGGACAAGGGCTGGAGGGACAGGAGCCAGGGAATGGCTTCCCACTGGGAAAGGGGAGCTTGGGCTGGGATCTTGGGAAGGAATTGCTGGCTGGGAGGGTGGGGAGGGGCTGGGCTGGAATTGCCAGAGCAGCTGTGGCTGCCCCTGGATCCCTGGCAGTGCCCAAGGCCAGGTTGGACACTGGGGCTTGGATCCACCTGGGATAGTGGGAGGTGTCCCTGCCCATGGATGGGGTGGGAGTGGGATCAGTTTTAAGGCCCCTTCCATCCCAAATCATTCCAGGATTCCATGCCCTCAAGAAGAAAAAAGGGATGAGCATCCCAGTGTCCCTAAGGGGACACAGAGGTGCCACTTCATTCTGGGAACATCCATCAGTTCTGTTTTCTTTGGGATTGGGCTCTTCGTTTGGATCAAACCCCTTTTAGCTGAAACAGAGCTGAAAACACGACGGATTTTTTTTTTCCTAGAAATGTTCAGTGGTTGCCAGTGATCCCTCGGCTGCCAGGAGCTGAATTCCGGGCCTGAATTCCCCGTTTCTCACTCTCCAAACACTCCCAGCTCCCGGCTTTTAAAAGGAGCGCAGCCATTTCGGTGGCGACTCCAAGGAAGGTGTGAATTTGGCATCCAGGGAAAGAAATGGATTCGCTCCCAGTAAATCCCTCCATGGAGCCTTTTCCATGATGCACGGGGCCTTGGGCAAATCCAGGGATTAATCCTCCTGGAGGTGTCTCCTTGGTAAATTCGACTCCAGACGGAACATGGAGAAATAAATTCCCAATTTCTTCTGTTTGGAGTTCTTTATTCTGCTTCGGGATTCTCTCCTCAGTAAAATGTGGGAATTTTTCCAGTGTTTTTTTCCTGTATAAAACACCTATGGAGACTCTATCCCTGCAAATACTGGTACAGAATTCCTGGCAGAGCTGTGGCTCCCAAAGGATTGGTGGGAAGTGAGGCTGAGTTCCTGACAAGGATCCTGGGGAGGATGTGAAGGAGCAGAGGAACCACCCTGGGAGAAAAAATTATCCCTGCTGTTGGATTGTCCATGGAACAACATCCATGAGTTCATGGAATGGGTTGGTGTTGGAAGGGGCCCTCAGAAACCATTCAGTTCCATCCAGGGACACTTCCCACTATCCCAGGTGGATCCAACCTGGCCTTGGACATTCCCAGGGATCCAGGGGCAGCCACAGCTGCTCTGGGAATTCCAGCCCAGCCCCTCCCCACCCTCCCAGCCAGCAATTCCTTCCCAAGATCCCAGCCCAAGCTCCCCTTTCCCAGTGGGAAGCCATTCCCTGGCTCCTGTCCCTCCAGCCCTTGTCCCCAGTCCCTCTCCAGCTCTCCTGGAGCCCCTTTAGGCCCTGCCAGGGGCTCGCAGCTCTCCCTGGAGCCTTCCCTTCTCCAGGGGAACATTCCCAGCTCTCCCAGCCTGGCTCCAGAGCAGAGGGGCTCCAGAATCCTGGAATGGTTTGGATTGGAAAGGACCTTAAATCCCATCCCATTCCAACTCCATCCATGTTCAGGGACACCTCCCACTATCCCAGGTTGATCCAAGCCCCATCCAACCTGGCCTTGGACACTTCCAGGGATGAGGCAGCCACAGATTTTTCAGGAAAATTAAGGTGCCATTAACAGGATCTGGTGAATTCCTGCTTGGAAATCTTCACTTTTCCTTTAAGATTTATGTTTGGAATCCGTCAGGACCCCCCAGATCTCCTGATACCTCCGGAACGAAGGGAGCTGGATCTAATCCCAGCCTTTTTAAGTCGGTCTGGAACAGATTAATCCAACCTTCAGCTCATCAATGAACAAAATGTCGGATTCCTGGACTTTTCCCAAACAACAGCTCCGGGGAAGCATCCCTTGCTCCAAGACATCCCTGGTTTTGATTTTGTGGGGAAAGGATTGACTGAGATTTCCCAAAAGAGCCCCATTTTTCCTTGTCCTGCTGAAATATCCATGCTTCCAACACCCCCTTCCTGCTTTTGATCCCAGCTGGAGCCAGGAAACACCAAAGAAGCCACAAACTGGGATGGGGGAGGGAGGAAGGGAGCGGGAAAAGGGAATTGAACTTTCCTGAACCGCAGCAAACATTCCCGGGATGAGCTCATTTGATGGATCCATCATGGATGTGCCAGTTCTTCCATCATCCCGAAGGGCTGGAAGATATCCACAGCTTCCCTTGGAATCTGGCAAAGGAGGGAAGAGATGATGAAGTCATGGGATGATGATGGAGACCTTCCCTGCGTTTTGGGGTTGGAGAAACCTCAAGGATCAAAGCCTCATCCAGGAATTTCTTCATCCCTGGTTTCCTGAGCTGCTCCTGCTGTTGCCATTCCCAGATAATTCCTTTTCATTAAAACAGACCAGGATTATTTTAAACATGCTTTTTCCATGGATAAAATGGGATTAACAGCTTTCCGTCTTTTCCAGGTGTCCCGTGTTCAGCCTTCCCATAAATCCAGATCCTGTGATGGATCCTCGTGGAATGTGGAGGTGCCTCAGAACAAAGGGTTCAGCTCAGGCGCTGATGTTTCATCCTGAGGAAAAGATGGAGAACACCCTGGAGCCGCCCTGAGCTCAGGGAGAGGCAGAGGAGAGCTCCCAAAGAAGTCCCACCTGGAATTTTGGGATACAGGGACGCACCAAGAGCTGCCCTGGGCCAAAATTCACCTGACCAAGCCCAAATCCAGGTTGTCCAACAGGAGCCGGAATTCTGAGCAATTCCATCGTTGTCCCATCTCGATCAGACGGATTACTCCCAATTTGATCTTGGAAAAATCACTGAACGAACTCAGCCTGTGGATCATGGAATCATGGAATAGTTTGGGTGGGAAAGGACCTTAAATCCCATTCCACAGGCAGGGACACCTCCCACTATCCCAGGTGGATCCAAGCCCCAGTGTCCAACGTGGCCTTGGGCATTCCCAGGGATCCAGGGCCAGCCACAGCTGCTCTGGGAATTCCAGCCCAGCCCCTCCCCACTCTCATAGGGAACAATATCCCAGAATTCCAGAAAGATTTTGTTTGGAAAAGCCCTCCAGGATCACCGAGTCCAAGCTGTGCCCAGTCCTCACCTAAGCACTGAGTGCCACATCCAAGAATTCCTTGGACACCTCCAGGAATGGAGACTCCAAAGCTCCCTGGGCAGCCCATTCCAATATCTAATCACCTTTTCCGTGAGGAAATTCCCTCTGATTCCCAACATCACTCAGTGGGATTTGTTTCGAGTCTTCTTCAGCTCCGTGTGGGATAAAAAAACCTCCAAAGAGGAATCCCAGCTCCGTCTCTTTCCAAAGATTCTTTCCTGCCTAATTCCCGAGCTTCATTTCTTCCCTGGCCACAGAGAAAACACAAAAAAGAGGGAAAAGGAGAGGAAAATGGATCTCCCAAGCAGCAGCAAGAAAAATGGGAGAGCTCGTCATGGATTTTCCCAGTTGTTGCTCCAAGGCCGGGATTCCAAGTTCATGGAGAGGCCACTGGCACTGACCCCAGTGTGCAGCTAATTCCATCCAGAAACTCCCTGGAAAACTCAGCCAGCTCTGACAGATCTCCGGGATAACTCGAAGCTCCCCCAGCAGATAATGGGAAAAATCTGTTCCAAATCCGATGCACCTGTCGGATTCCACAAAGGCATTCCCAAAAAAAAAAAAAAAAAAGGGATGTAAATGTAGGGGGTGTCACCACTTACGGGATCAAATCCTTCCATCCCAAAAATCTCAATCCTTGGCACCCCTGGTTTTTCAGGAATGAATTTTCCCATTCCCGTTCTGATTATTTGCCCCCCAGGAGGAAAGAGTTGCTTCCCTCTGGAATGTGGCAGGAATTGGGATGAGTTGTTGTGGGATTTTTATCCCCTCTCCAGTGGGTGGTGATGAAATCCAAGCTTAGTTTGCCCATTTCCCAAAAACCGGAATGCTCCGTGTCAGAGCTATCCCCAGCTTTTGCACCTGGGAAAGGGGGAAAAAGGCAAAAATAAAGAGAATTCCCAGTGGTTTGGGAAGCCTGAGGATAAAATTCCCACCGATTCCCTGCCATGATTCCCTGGCTTGGAAAATAAACAAATAAAAAATTAGGGATCGGACACATCCAAATTGGATCATCCCTTCCATCTCTCCATGGATTCCTGTCCCACTGGAAACCATTCCCAACCCACCCCCCTGGAAACCATTCCAGGCCAAACGGATTTCAAGGATGATCTAAATTCCTCATCATTCCAACCTCATCATTCCAACCTCATTATTCTCCCGGAAAGGGGAGATTGGGCTGGGATCTTGGGAAGGAATTTCTGGGAAGAGAATTCCCAGAGCAGCTGTGGCTGCCCCTGGATCCCTGGCAGTGTCCAAGGCCAGGTTGGATCCACCTGGGATTGTGGAATTTGTCCCTGCCCATGGAATGGGGGTGGGACTGGATGGGCTTTGAGGTCCCTTCCAAACCATTCCAGGAATCTGCTGGGTCCTAAATCTCAGGATCAGGAAGTTCAGGAGAATTGGAATCAACTCTTGGTGTGGGCTGGGATCAGCCCGTGCCACTGTGGGATTTAGGGAATTTAGTGTCTGGATTCTCCCGACCAGAGGGGACATTTCCCCTCCTCTAAACTCCTCAAAATCCAGGTGGGTCCAACCTTCTCCTTTCCTCATTCCCAATCCCATCCTCATTCCTTGAGTCGTGTCTTCCACAACTTTCCATCTGCCTGGAAAAGATTTCCCAGTGTTTCAACTTCCCTGGATTTGAGTCGTGTGTCAAAAATCCACCCCAAAAACTCCCTCCAGTCCTGCTTCCCATCCCTTCCCAACTCCCAAAAACCTCCTGTCTTCCTTTAAACCTCCAAAACATTTTGCAGGAATCGCCTCTGGAAACAAATCCGCTCCAGGCCCGGGGAACTTCCCGTTAATGAGGAACCATCTCCATTAGGACCGGGAATTGCTTCCAGTTCCTCCCATTCCAGCAGCTGTGGAGCTTCCCAGTGGCCACCACCTGCTCCAACACCTTCCATGCCGGGATGAGGAGCCAACACCTGGAAAACATCAAGGATTTACAATCGGGAATGAGAGGAGAACTCCCTCCATAAAAATATTTGGAGGTGATCTGGGCTCTTTCAAGCGGCTGATGAAGAAAACATCTTTTTTGGGTTTTTTTTAGGGATTTTTTCCCAATTTCCGGGAAGATGGGAGGTTTTGGGAGCTGGGATGGTGCTGGGAAGTGCTCATCCCTATCCCGCTCTATCCTGTATCCCTGGAAAAACAGCAGGAAGAGACGGGGGAATTTTGGCAGGTAGAAATTCCTTAAAATCCAAAAACGAGGTGGAATGGGGAAATCTTGGAAAAGAAGATGTTGATCCTCGAGTATCCCAAGGGTGGGATCTAATCTGATGAATTTTTTGGAAGTTGTGGAAGAAAATTCAATGCCTGGGATGAATTCAGCCGGAATTTTAGTGGAGGTTCCACATTTCCAAAGATTTTTCCACAAGCCAAAGGAATTGAGGCCTTGGAGAGCCCATGGAATGTTCCAAGTGCTGCTGGCTCTGGGAATTGGGATTTCTTCTGGAATTTTCTCTTGGAAGTGCAGCTTCCATAGGTAAGAGGATGAGTTTCCAGCTCGGTTTTCCAGGTGAGGAAAGGCAATTCCTGCCCATTCCCGAGACTTCCTGGGGCAGAGGGAGAGGCTGAGGAGGTTCTTGGTCTGGAAAACAGTGGGATGGACTTGGAGTAGGATTTTTCCTGCGCTGGATTCCACCCAAGGATGATCCCAAACCAACTGCAGGGAAGGAAAAGGGGTCATGGAATGTTGGACAAGTTTGGGATGGAAGGGACCTTAAATCCCATCCCATTCCAACCCCATCCGTGTTCAGGAACACTTCCCACTATCCCAGGTTTTTCCAAATCCCTTCCCACCTGGTCCTGGACAATTCCCAGGAAGGAACAGCCACAGCTTCTTAATAATAAACCTTAATTAGAAGGATCTCGTTAATTTTAACGCTCCAGAGGTTCCTGCCTGGATTCACCAAGGATTTCATGGAGACCCTGGAAATATCTGGGACTGAAATCCATGTGGAATGTGCCTTTCATTCCCACCAGGTTGGTTGAGAGCTTTTCCAAGCCAGGAGGCAAAAGAAGTGACATTCCTGCTGCAGGAGGTCCAGGATGGATCATTTTAGGGACGGGAAATCCTTTGGAATATTCCAAGTTGGAAAGGACCTCAAAATATCCACAGAGACAATTTCATGGAAATCAAAAATCATGGATGAGATGATCCAACTCCCTAAACCTGGAAAACTGTGATGGGTCATCCCAGAGCCTTGGATATGGTGGGAATAGAGCAGCAGAATTCTGGGATGGAATTCCCTGCTCTCCTCTCCTTGCTGCCTGATCCCGGCTCTTCCCTCCCTTTTTTACCATTAAATATCCCGAAATAAAAAATGGGAATGGGGGAGAAGCTGCCCCATGATGCCATTTTTTTCCACCCGTTTTTCCACGCCCTTTTCCTGCCTGGAGAAGCTGCCGGCGTTCTCCAAGCTTTTTGTGGGAGCAAAGGAGAGTTGGGTGGGATTTCTCCCAGTGGAAATTGGCACTGGAAGAGAAACTCCGCCTTTCCGGATAGGATTTTCCTTGGATTAATGTGGTTCCAGTGTCTCTGTCCCCCTCCCTGTTCATTTTGGGGCCCATTAGGCCTTTTTTCCTTGGGATTTCATGAAGGAAAAGGGATTTCATGAAGGAAAAGGGATTTCATGAAGGAAAAGGAATTCCAAAGGATTTAGGCTGGGAGGCTTCTTTCTGAAAAGAGTCTCGCTCCAGAGGCCAAATTTTCCATGGATTCTCAAAAAAAAGGATCTTAAAAAGAGAAAATGAGACTTCCAGGCTGGATTGGAGAAGCTTTCCTCAGGATGGGAACTGCTGGGGATGGAAAATCCCTCATCCCACAGATTTTGAGGGAATAAAAAGTTTCTTTTTCCCCTCCAGGTTTAAAAAAGGCGACTAAAAAAAAAACCTTGGAATTAAAGTCGTGTTCGGTGGAATGTCCCAGGGATTGGCATCCGGATATTTTTCCATGATTGACAATCCCTTCCCCTCGGAATTCATGGCCCTCTGTGTCCTTACTTAGGGATTTTCTTGGATAATCCCAGGGTGAAGATGGGATTTGGGGAAATCCTGGATCCTAAGGCAGCCTGAGCCGGGTTTAAATCCCGTTGTCCCCAACAAAAAAAAATTAGGATTTTGATCCAAATCCCTGCGAAAACACGAAAATAACCCAAGGGAAAATGCCCTAATCCCATTTTTTTTTATGGATACGGTCCCAGAGTTCCATCTCCGGGAGTGTTTTATGCCTCCTGTTTGTTGTTAATCATCCCAATCCTCGTTCCCTGCTTTTAGCTGGAAGTCTGGCAGATGGAGAAGCAATTCCCGATTTTCCAGAGCGTTAAAACCTCACAGCTCCCTTGATTTGGGCCGGGAAAATTCCACCCCTTTCCATATTAAAAATATATGGAAGCGTGCAAGGAGAGTGGCTTTATTCCCATGGAAATTCATTCCCATAACTCCGGATCAGCTGGAGCACAGAAAAATCATTTCCAGGGGAAAAAAAGCAGCCTCCAAACCCAGCTGATGCTGGATGTAAATTGGGAATTTCATAAAGTTCATTCCCAGAGAACTCGTGGATCTAAATATAGGAATCATTTCCCTCTTTCCCACCGGAATTAATCATTTCCCTCTTTCCCACTGGAATTAACCGGGCTCGGAGCTTGGTCCTGGTGGCTCTGGATCAGCCTGGACTTTTCCTTCCCAGAGAGCTGAGGCCAAAATTGGCACCATCTCCACGTGGGATGATCCCAATGAATTTCCAGGAAGCTCCGGAGCTGCTGAGCCCGTGGATCCGGACCAATGGATGTGGAATTGGGCTCTGGATCTCTTGGATGAGGCTGGAGTTGGAATTGAGGAGGAATCCGTGGTCCTGGTTTGAGGCTTTGGGTCTGGAATTCTCTGAGTGTTTTTTAAGGAGCAAGAGGATCCCGAAATTCCAAGTTTTCCCAGGGTATCTTCATTAGGTGCTATCCAGATAACTCTGGGATAGAGGAAAACAGGGAATTACTTTTAGCATGGAGGAAGCAGCAATGGAGCTTTGGGAATTCCCATTTTTGTGGGCTGCCCTCCCAAAATTCCAGAAATCCAGTGGGGAATGTGGCCCTCTGGAATCCTTTCCTTTTTGGAGGGGAAAAATCCCCCAAAACACGAAAGAAATCTGGGAATGAGCTGAATATCAACGGATTCCCAGAAGGGTAGAGATTTGGGATATTCCATGCTGAAATCCCCATGGAATGGTTGATCCCTAAGGATTATCTAATTCCAGCCCTCCTGCCACGTGATTCCACAATATCCCACTGCAATATCCCAAACCATTCCACAATTCCCTGATTCCATGATTCCACGTCCCCTTTCCCTCATGGCAAACTTTGTATCCCTGACAGGAGCTTTTCCCTCGGCACGGAACTGATCCCATCCCAACTCCCACCCATTCCCAGCTATCCACCTGGATTTCCCAGAGATTAGAGAAGGAATTCAAGGAATTCCAAGAGTTTTTAGGCTCCCAGACTTTTCCACTTTTCCTTTTTCTTGCCCTTCCGGCTTCCAAAGTGGAATCCACCTTTTCCAATCTTTGCCTCGCCCGGATCCTCTCATTGCTCAAATCCCTCAAATTCCTCCCAAAAAAATTCCCAAATTCCCAAAAAAATCCCTCAAATCCCTCCTCAAATCCCTCTGATTTCCCTGATTTTCTTTTCCTGGGAATTCTGACAGTGCCACGTTCTCCCAAATTCCCAGTTTGCCCTTCCAGGCCCTTTGGGCCATCCCACCCTTGGGAATGCTGCAAATCTTGGAATGTTTCCCTTGAAACCTCTTCCAAGAAATCCCAAGAGGGTTTTTTTTTTTTCTATTCTTGATTTCATTTCATCCCTGAAATTTGGGAACAAAGAAAATTCCTTGCTCCTCTCCTTTATCTCTGGGCCAGATGGATTTCGGGAACATCCCAAAACTCACACCCACAGCCTTTGG
This sequence comes from Monarcha castaneiventris obscurior, assembly GCA_026261815.1. NCBI lineage: Eukaryota > Metazoa > Chordata > Aves > Passeriformes > Monarchidae > Monarcha > Monarcha castaneiventris. The sequence continues at coordinate 113,498 of JAMPIT010000617.1, read as the reverse complement.
GGGTGGATTTAGGGACGTATTCCCGAATTTCCCCACCCAGCTGCGTGCCAGCACGGGACTGGAAGCTGTAAGTGTGGGAAAAGCTGTTCCTGGAGTTAATGATTCCCTGGAATCCTGGCTGCCTGCAGGCATCTGGCAACTCCAACTCCGAGGTGTAAAACCGGAGGAAAATTCTGGGAAAAACACTGGGAATGGGGGGGTGTCAATGCCTTTTTTATCCCGTTTTTTTTTCCCCCCTGCTGTTCTGTCTACCAGCTTTATTCCCGGATTTTTTCCAGGCTGCTCCTGCTTTCTGCTGCACAGAAGGGACCTGGAGCAGCATTCCAAAAAAAAAAAACCCAGGGATGTGATGAAATCAGGGATGCGATGCTGGTTTGGTTTTTTTTTCTTTTTAGTGTCCCTTTAATTCGAATCCCGGTGGGAATGAGGGGGATGGGAGAAAATGAAGGAATTTTGGGAGCTGATAAATCTGCCAGAGAATTTATTTGATCTTTGAACCCTCGGCTCCCTCGGAGCCGGATCCAGGGGCCTGGAAAAGCAATCAGCGGGAATATCAAATCCTAATGAGGCCTGGGCTTCATCCCTTTGCTACAGGTGAAATTTCCAGAGGCTGGCAGGGAATCAGAGCCCTTGGAAAAGTGGGAATGTGTGGAGATAGCGGAGGAGGATGGACAGAGTCACTGGGGCTCCTCTGCTGCTGCTTCCGGTTTTTCCTTTCAAAATCCCATCAGGATTCCACAATATCCTACTGGAAAGGATTTGCTCCGAGGAAAAACCCCAGAGTTTTCCTTGGATTTACCATCTCCCTGCTTGGAATTCTCTGATCTGGACAGCGGGAGGTGTTCCAATGTCCCTGCCTGACTTCAGAGCACAATTCCCGTGACGTGGTCTTTTTTCCCAAGGATTTTGGGAAAAATTGAGGTGACCTCTGCTTCTTTCCCAACTTTTCTGGGAAAAATTGAGGGAATTTCAGGGTCTAGAGGGGAAAGCAGAGGATGAGTGACTGAGATTCCTTGGAATGCTCAGCTGGAAAGGAAACTGACCGGCATCTGGAGCTTCTCCAGAGGAGCAGCTCTGATTTTTGGGATAGGGATTGGCTGTGGGATGTGGATGCTGGATTATTCCAAGGGATCCGTGCATTGCTCCTTGAGCTTCCCATTGTATCCGAGCTTCCAGCCTTGCTTGGAAACAATCCCAGTTCTTGAGATCCCGATTTTCCCCAGCACCTCTTTGGAGAGTTATCCAAGTTCTGGAAGAGCTGGAATCTTCCAGGGCTGGAGTTTTCCCATAAATTCAGCTTGGGACAAACCTGGTGGGGGGTGGGGTGATTGTATCCGGTTTTTCTCCAAGAGGATTTTTTGCTGGATTTTGGCCAAACTGGCACAGGCTGTGAACTGAATAAAAATTCCCAGGAGTAGCCAAGGTTTAGGGTTTTTGGGAGCCTTGGGAGCACAGAATGGCGCTCCTGGATTTATATGGGGAATGGTCCATCCTGGATCTTTGGATCTTCCTTGTCCCCAGTCCCTCTCCAGCTCTCCTGGAGCCCCTTCAGGCCCTGCCAGGGGCTCTGAGGTTCCCCTGGATTTTTCCCTTCTCCAGGTGAACATTCCACCCAACGATGATCCCAAACTGACTGCAGGGCTGAGGGAAACGGGTCATGGAATGTGGGAAAAGTTTGGGGTGGAAAGGACCTTAAGGATCATCCCATTCCCATCCCATTCCATGGGCAGGGACAGCTCCCACTATCCCAGGTGGATCCAAGCCCCAATGTCCAACCTGGCCTTGGACATTCCCAGGGATCCAGGGGCAGCCACAGCTGCTCTGGCAATTCCAGCCCAGCCCCTCCCCACCCTCCCAGCCAGCAATTCCTTCCCAAGATCCCAGCCCAAGCTCCCCTTTCCCAGTGGGAAGCCATTCCCTGGCTCCTGTCCCTCCAGGCCTTGTCCCCAGTCCCTCTCCAGCTCTCCTGGAGCCCCTTTAGGCCCTGCCAGGGGCTCGCAGCTCTCCCTGGAGCCTTCCCTTCTCCAGGGGAACATTCCCAGCTCTCCCAGCCTGGCTCCAGAGCAGAGGGGCTCCAGAATCCTGGAATTGTTTGGGTTGGAAAAGACCTGGAATCCCATCCCATTCCCAATCCATCCATGGGCAGGGACACCTTTCCCTGTCCCAGGGGGCTCCAAGTCTCAACGTCCAGCCTGGCCTTGGACACTTCCGGGGATGAGGGAGCCACCAATTTAAACCAGTCTGGGCCGTATTCCAGCAGAAATATTCCCAAATTTTCCCAGTCATTCCTCCACTGTAACATCTCAACTCCTCGGGCAGGCATCAGAGTTCTGCCAACTTCCATCAGGAGATGATTCCAGAGGGAATCCCACAAGCAGGAAACGTTCCTCTGGAGATCCCTGGAGCCCATCCCTGTTCCCAGCCCTGCTGCCACCAGAGTGGGATGAGGGTGGCAGGGAGCTGGAATTCCCTGCTGGATCACCGCTCCAGATCTCTCTTTGGAAAAGCTACGGAAGCATGGAGACCTTCCCAAAGTTTGAGTCCGATATTCCCACATGGAGATTGGACAGCTCCGGAATCCCCGGTGCCTCAGGGGTCTTTTCCAAGGAAATCGAAGTCCCGCCTCATCCAAATTCCCGGAATTCCTCTGCCCTCACTTGGCTTCCCTATTTCTCTGTAAAGCAAAGAAATAACCGGAATTGGTGAAATGGGATAAACAGGAGAGGATGGAAATGACTTTGGACATGAAATTCCAGGTGTGAACCTGGAATCAGCCAGCCTGGATGCTTTTCCAGGGAAAAGGTAAACCTCGGGATATGGTTTTGATTTCCTCGAGAGATTTGTTGGGAAAAAAACAGAAAATTTCAAAAAATCCCAACTCCCTGATTTTTCCATCCGAGCCAGGATGAGAATTCCCAAGTTCTCCATAAGTGTTTTACACAGAGAAAAATTCTACTTTTAGTTCTGCTCCGTAAAAACAAAGGAAAAGGAATTGGATTCTCCTGTTTGGAGCCAAGCTTTGTTTTTCCTTCTAATTCCTTTTCCTTTCCACGCTGGGAAGGGTCAGGAGCGGTTCAGGAATGTCCAATCCAGGCTGGATTTTCCAATTCCCCTCAGCGGGAAGTTTGGATTTTTTCCCTGATTCCCAGATCCACAAATAACATCGATTTCTTCCCTAATTTCCAGCCCTGGCCTGTTCCAAGGGAAAAAATGGCACCAGGACAAGGCAGAAATGAATCCAAGGATGGTCCTGGAATATCTGCTACTGCTCATTCCTGGATTTCCGACAAAAACTCCAGACTTCCATGAAAATTCTTGGATGTGGCACTCGGTGGGAATCAAATCCAACCCAGTTGGATTGGATGCACTTGGAATTCTTTTCCAACCTCAGAGGAGTTTGATCCAGGCTGAGGAACATGGGAATGGGAGAATGGAGGACTCGGATTCCGATGGCACTCGGGAATGGTTGGAGGGAAGATGATCCAGGCAGTTGGAAAAGCAGGAAAAAAGGTGGATTTGGAGCCAAAAATGTGGGATCACCACCCCAAGGATTTGGTTTGGGACATCCCATGGAAGGTTCCCTTTCCATCATTTCTCCACCTGCATTTCCCAGCTCCCTGCTTGGAAGTTTTTCCGTTTTCCACAAAAAAGCTGCATTTTCCCAATGGAGTTCAGCCAAAGAGGCTGAATTCCTGAAAATTCCAATCCCAAAAAAAGAGGATTTGACACCATCAAGGCAAATCATTCAGCAGTTTTCCCATGGAATTCCAGAAATTCCCTTAGGACAGGTTCCACCATTCCTTGGTACTTCCTGGTCTCTTAATCCAAAATTAATTAATCCAGGAGGGAAAAATCTCCCGGTTATTCCTGCTAAAATCTGATATCCAAGGATGCTCCAAATCTGCTGGAATTCCCAAATTTGGGAAGGTCTCTTTGTTCCCAGCATTCCCTGCTGAGGAAGAGCAAATCCATGGAGAGCAGCTGAATCTGAGGAGGGATAAAGCAGGTGAGGAATAAAATCATGGAATCTTTGAGGTTGGAAAAGGCCCAAGTCCGATCCTTGGGTTGGGAAGAGGAATTTTGGGATACTGGGAATGGCTGGGAAAGGAACACTGGGGCAGGGGATAGAAAAAGGACATGGAAATGAGGAATTGGAGCTTTTGGGAACAGGGATGAGCCAAAGGCTGGAGAGAAGAACTTGGGATGGGCTCAGGATAAAGGGAATCAGATAAATCCCAGGAAAAATATTCCTGGGATGGATCCACACTTGGATAAATTTTGGGAGGGCTCAGAACATCTTGGATACAGAGCAGGGATTCCAGAGGGAGCAGGGAATGCTCAGGGATCTCCCATCCTCCCTCTCCAAGGACATTTTTTGGAAAACACTTTAAAAAATCCATGGATTGGTCCCAAATATTTGAGCCTGCGGGAAAATCGACCAGATCCCACTTTTTTCAATTTCCAAAGGAAAAGAGGAATCTCCTCTCCCTTCTTTTTTAGATCCCTCTTCCCTTTAATTCCTTGGAAAGAGCAAAGTGGAAATATTGGGATGTCTCCAACAGGAGCTGGAAAGGGAATCCTTGGAAAAGCTCGGAGGGATCAAAGGACTCTGCATTCCATAGGGAAACACCTCCAATCCACCTGTCCCTGGCTATTCCCTGACATTGGACCTTCATCCATGATCCAACATCCCGACCTCGGCAGGGAATGGGAATTTCTCCCATGAATCCTCTTGGCTCCTGTTGTCCCATCGGGAGGAAATTTTCCAGGATTTTCCAGGATTCTTCTCTCCCATCAGCCTCGGAGCCTTTTTCCAGCCTGGCAAAAAAAAATCGGGAATTTCTTGGAGTGGAAATTTTAAGGGGAATATGGAGAGGAGATCCTTGAAGGGGCTGAGGAGGAAGGATTTTCCAGGTGGGATATCGGGATAAGGTTTTTTCGGGAGCCTCAAGTGACAGGAATTGGGAAGGGGCTCTGGCTGTTCCAAGGGGGAACTGTCACATCCTGGAAAAACCTGGAATGGGATAATTAAGGATTAGGCTGATTCCAGCCTCATCTGCAATGGAAGGGCTCCCTCTGGTGCCACCAGGAATTCTCGCTTTTCCCGTTTTTCCTCCTTTTCCAGGAAAATCACTTTTGCTCCTGTTGGTTCCAGAGGGAAGGACAAAGCTCATCCCAACTTTTCCAGAGTCAGGAAAACGCAATTCTTCATTGGAATATCCCACGTGTCCATGGACACCCCAAGAGAGGCCAAAATCCCGGGAAATCTTCCCTGGGAGAGCAGCACAGTGATCCCCACCTCAAAGAGTGATACAGAATTCCATGCTTGGAATCCATCCAGGGAATTTTATCCATGTCCAGTGGGATGGGATCCGAGTTGGGAAATGTCCAAGTACCAACCCCAGTATCCTGCATTTTTTTCATCCCGATGCTTTTCCAATGGGAGCTGCAGATTCTCCCTCTGGAAAATGAGGGAAAAGTTTTGGAGAGGATTTTTAGGATGGGGCAGTTCCAGAGATGCTTCCATGGCTGCAGGATCTTCTCCATAGGCAGCCTGTGGATTGAGGAGATTCCTGGAAAACCAGGAGTTATCCGAGGTTTTTGTGGGATGCAGGGACAAGAGAAGTGTCTGGTAAAAGGTCTTCAAATAAAAACGTTCTCGGAAGATTCCAGGGAAATCTTGGAGCCTTTTCCAGGGCCTAAAGGGGCTCCAGGAGAGCTGGAGAGGGACTGGGGACAAGGGCTGGAGGGACAGGAGCCAGGGAATGGCTTCCCACTGGGAAAGGGGAGCTTGGGCTGGGATCTTGGGAAGGAATTGCTGGCTGGGAGGGTGGGGAGGGGCTGGGCTGGAATTGCCAGAGCAGCTGTGGCTGCCCCTGGATCCCTGGGAATGTCCAAGGCCAGGTTGGATCCACCTGGGACAGTGGGAATTTTTCCCTGCCCATGGAAAGATTGGAATTAGAAAGTATTTTCCCACCCCAACCATTCCATGATTCCATGAATCCAGAGCTCTGTTTTTGGTTTTCCATCCATCCATCCATCCATCCATCCATCCATCCATCCATCCATCCATCCATCCATCCAAAGCCCTGGGTTATTCCCTCCTTTTCCCGGGAAGGCTCCTTGGGGGTGCTGGGCAAAACATTCCTTCCTAAAATAGCCAGGAAAAGGGGTTGGGAAGCCCCAGGGATCAGAGGTGCTCCAATGGAGCAGCTGTTGGTTTGGATGCATCCCAGATGTGGAAAGGAACGGCTCCATCCTGGGAAAATTCCTTTTTCCCCTCCCAAAACCAACCTGGCAAAGGAGGATTTGGAAATTCCCACGGGATTTTGTTGTTTGTTTGTTTCAGCTTTTATTCCTTGGTTTTGGGGTTTTTTTTAAATTATTTTTCTGTTGATTACAAAAGCAACAGGAAAAACCTGGAATTCTGGCTGGGACTAGGGGATGGAGCACTCGGAGAGGTTTTGGAAAAATCCTGATTCCGGTTTTACCTGGGCAGGGAGAAATGTGCTGGATGGGAACAAATTCCATGGATTAATTATGGCTGTGGATGGCAGCAGGATTTAAAGGGACAGGAATGGGATCCTTCCCATTAACGTCATTCCGAAGTGGATCCCAGAAATGGCAGGAATACGGAATCATGGAATGGTTTTGGGTGGGAAGGGGCCTTAAATCCCATCCCAATCCCATCCCATCCATGGGCAGGGACAGCTCCCACTGTCCCAGATGGATCCAAGCCCCAATGTCCAACCTGGCCTTGGACATTCCCAGGGATCCAGGGGCAGCCACAGCTGCTCTGGCAATTCCAGCCCCAGCAATTCCTTCCCAAGATCCCAGCCCAAGCTCCCCTTTCCCAGTGGGAAGCCATTCCCTGGCTCCTGTCCTTCCATTCCTTATCCCAAATCCCTCTCCAGCTCTCCTGGAGCCCCTTTAGGGACCCCGAGGATTCCCTGGAGCCTTCCCTTCTCCAGGGGAACATTCCCAGCTCTCCCAGCCTGGCTCCAGAGATGAGGATTTTCTGCCCCCTCCTCTTCCAAGCCTGCTGGGATCCAGGTTTTCTGAAGGCACGGAAGAAGTAAAGGAATGTCCCCAGAACCCTTCGGGAATTCACAGCACAGAGGGAAGGAGCTCCCTGGATTCTCCCGTTTCTCCCGGCATCGCTCTGTGGTCGCTCCTTCCCTTCATTCCTGGGATGGAGCATTTGCTCCAAGACCTGAACATCAGGAATCCAAATCCCAGCTCATGGAATTGGGGATTTGGCATAGCCAAGGGAATTTTCTTGGCACTTCCCAGGCCCAGTTCCAAGTTTTCCCCTGGGATCAAACCAGGATAAAGTCCAGGCTCTCCACATCCAGACAGGCACTCATCATTCCATGATATCCATGGACTGGGAATAATCTGGAAAACACAGATCTGGCTGAAAAAGTTTTGGGATTTATCTCATCCAAAAACCCGGAATTTATGGCAAAAAAAAAAAAAAAAAGAGGAGAAAAATCCAAATCGTAAATTTCAGCTTTTGTCCCTGGAATTTTGTGACAATTCCAGGATTAAGCTCCACCCATGGGGTGCACAGGATTATTTCTCCCAGGGGTCTGCTCTTGGAATCATCTCCCACCAGGAATTTTGCCACTGACAAACCTCCGGATCTGAGAGCCCTTCGGATCCCAAAATTCTGGCATGGCCAATCCACCAGGAATGCTTCCAGTTGGACCCAGCACGGGATCAGATCCCAACCCTTGGAGCCTCCTGTCCTAATGGTTAATGGCTCCTGCCTCCAGAAAAATGAAAGGAGTTTAATTCCCTCCTGGAATTCCGAGCTGGAGCAAGCGGAGCACGTTCCTTTTCAATTCCCGCCTTTCACACCCACTCCAGGAAATTCCGGCCGGGTTGGGATCTAAACCCAGCCTAAATCCAGGCCTAAAGCCGGACCTAACCTCCCACTGGCCTGCATGGAAATTCCATGACCTGCTCCCTCATGCCTGCAGAATTCCTCCTTGGAATGACCCATCCTGGTTTCGAAATCGTCTCCGAAGCAGGGGAGATGGAATTCCAAATCCCCACAACACCCTGGGATTTTCCAGCCACAAAGAGGGGATTTAACCTTTCCCACACCATGGAAGAGGAAAAAGTTGGATTGGGAGCAGGGAACAAAGCTCTCATTCCTCACTTTTATCCATGGATTTCCTTTCTGGATTTAAGGAAGCCCTGGAATCGCTGTTTTCCGACCGACCACGGGCACAGCTGAGCAGAATTCCCTCCAAATTCCAGGAAATGTTTTTCTGGGATGGAGCTAAGGGAAGTAAGCAAATCCCAGCTTCTGGGAGCCGCTGACCTCAGAGTTACCTGGGAATTTTGTCCTGAACTCCGCCGGCAGCTCCAGCTCTGGAATGGCTCCTCTGGGATTTGCCGGCTGCAGGTTGGTGTGGATGTCAGAAATTTGGGATTTTCCCTGCCAGGAGCAGGGATGGTCCCTGTGAGGGGTAGATGCAGCTTTTTGGGGAGCTCACGGCTGCCTTGGAGCCGGGATTTCCATGGGATTGCCATGTCTGTGTTTTCCTTGGATTTTCATCGGGGAAACAACCACCCAAGGTTGGATAAGGCTTGGATAAACCTGGATAGTGGGAGGTGTTTCTGAAAATGGATGGGGTTGGAATAGGATGGGATTTAAGGTCCCTTCCATCCCAAACCATTCCAGGATTCTGCTCTGGAGCCAGGCTGGGAGAGCTGGGAATGTTCCCCTGGAGAAGGGAAGGCTCCAGGGAGAGCTGCGAGCCCCTGGCAGGGCCTAAAGGGGCTCCAGGAGAGCTGGAGAGGGACTGGGGACAAGGGCTGGAGGGACAGGAGCCAGGGAATGGCTTCCCACTGGGAAAGGGGAGCTTGGGCTGGGATCTTGGGAAGGAATTGCTGGCTGGGAGGGTGGGGAGGGGCTGGGCTGGAATTGCCAGAGCAGCTGTGGCTGCCCCTGGATCCCTGGGAATGTCCAAGGCCAGGTTGGATCGACTCAGATCCATCTGGGATAGTGGGAGATGTTGATGTCAGAATTAGATCATCTTTGAGGTCCATTCCCACCCAAGCAATTCCATGATTTTATGAGGGATATGGAAAATTCTCCTCCAGCAGCTGAACTCCCAGAAGGAAACAACGCATCCAGGCAATCCCAAAATTCCCACACCAAGCCAGAGCTGGGAAGACCCCAGGCCAGGACCTGTCCATCCCATTCCATCCCAAGCCAGGATGGGCGAGGAAAAAACTCTCCATGGAGCATCCTCAGGATCATCCTGCCCCAAAAAGCTGGATCCATCCCTGGGAAGCGGGAAGGGAAAACTTTGGAGCGAGAAACGCTCGGAGCAGTTTTCAACAAGCCGCCCTCCTTCCTTGGGCTAAAAATAAATCCAGGGAGCACAAAAAAGCTCTCAGGGACTCACAGGTGCTCGAAGCCTGTTGAAATTTTCTGGGAATTGCTCCTTTTCCGTGATAATGGGATAAAAAATCCATCCAGGGCATGGAAGAGCCCTTGAGAAGCACCCACGGAGCGGAGACATCCTGCCTGAGCTTGGATGAAAAGTCACTGATTGGAGATTTCTTCCCGTTTTCCCTCTTGATCCATGGAAAAAGCGGCTCCTTTGAAGTGTTTGTCAATGCCTCGGGAAGAGGGAATGAGCGCAATTAGCTCGGGAATTGTTTTGGAATAAAGGTCGGCTCGTTAGCGCACGGAATTAATTCCCAAGTGGTTTCTCCAGGAGCTCTCCAGGCTCAGCCAGGAGAGGCAGGGGAAGGAGGGAATTGTGGCTTCTCCGGCGCCTCCGGCACGAAACGGATCCGGAATTGTCCTCTCAGAGCAGCTGCGTGAGGCAACACTGGGGCAGCTGTGGGGATGCAGAAATATCCAGGTTTTCATAGAATCCCGGGAAAGTTTGGGTTGGGATGGGCCTTAAAGCTCAGCCACTTCTGCCCAGGGAAAAATTCCACTATTTCCAGGTGGATCCAAGCCCCAATGTCCAACCTGGCCTTGGACATTCCCAGGGATCCAGGGGCAGCCACAGCTGCTCTGGCAATTCCAGCCCAGCCCCTCCCCACCCTCCCAGCCAGCAATTCCTTCCCAAGATCCCAGCCCAAGCTCCCCTTTCCCAGTGGGAAGCCATTCCCTGGCTCCTGTCCCTCCAGGCCTTGTCCCCAGTCCCTCTCCAGCTCTCCTGGAGCCCCTTTAGGCCCTGCCAGGGGCTCGCAGCTCTCCCTGGAGCCTTCCCTTCTCCAGGGGAACATTCCCAGCTCTCCCACCCTGGCTCCAGAGCACAGGGGCTCCAGAATCCTGGGATGGTTTGGCTTGGAAGGAACTTTAAATCCCATCCCATTCCATCTTTTCCATGTTCAGGGACACCTTTCCCTATCCCAGGTTGCTCCAAGCCCCAAAGTCCAACCTGGCCTTGGGCACTTCCAGGGATGAGACATCCACAACTTCTCTGGGAATGGTCAACCACGAATCCCCCAAAAGCATTTTTCCCCAAAATCCCTTTTTTCCCCCCTCTCATTCCAATCCCAAACTTTATCCAAAAAAACAGGGATTGCAAATATTCTGGCATCTCCATCCCTTCCACATGGCCACGGGACATGAGACAAACAGAAGCCAGACTGGGAAAAAACAGGAAAACAAGGGGGGAATGTGGATTTTAGGGCAACAAATGTTATTTGTTTACCTTTCCCGCCAATAAAATTCCCGACATGGAAATAATGAAGGGAGATGGGAAATCAAATCAGTCGGAATCACCGAGCTCGTAAAAAATTATGAGCCCAGAAACAGAAGGATTGGAGGAAAAAAAGGGGGAAAAAAAGGTGGAAAAAACCAGAGGAGTTTTTTTCTCCTTTGTCTTCAGCTGGATTTTTATTTGGGAATTAATGGGGGTCGCGTCAGGGCATGGAAATCCCATAAACCGGAGCAGAGATGGGAAAACTCTTCCTGAGGAAGAAGTGGAGCTGGACTGGGGGCAAAAAAGCAGGAAGAGGTTTTTGGGAAAGCTGGGGGTTTAGCCAAAAAAAAAAAAAAATTGGAATTCCAGAGAGAACCAAGGATAGAAAGAGGTCCTGGGTTTTTAAATCCCAAATCCGGCAGGGACAGATGACGCCCAACCACGACTAAAAATAACTTTTTGTTCCACATGGATTTTGTCCCGTGGATTCTGAGTTTTCCTAAGGATTCCAAGAATCCTGTCCGTCACTCCAAGTGATTTTGGGATGAAATCTCGATTTTCCAGCAGAATTCCCACACTTGGAAGGGCAGGAATGAGGATTGGGCGCTGTTGGGAGTTCCCTTCTCAGGTCCTTAAATGGGATGGGGATCCCTAAATCCTGGAAGAAAAGCTGGAATGGTGGAAGAGGTGGAAAATCTTTTGATTTCCAGCATTTCCATTTAATTTTTGGTTGGGATTTTTAGGGGGTTCTAAAATGGGATATGGGTCCATAACTCCTGGAGAAAAAGCTGGAATGGTGGAAGAGGTGGAAAATCCTTTGATGTCCAGCATTTCCATTTAATTTTTGGTTGGGAATTCAGGATTTGGGGGGGTTTTGATTGGGATTTTTTCTTCAATGATGGAACATGGAGACCCCAAATCCATCCCAAGCTCCACCACCACTCCCAAAAAACCTTTTCCAGAGCCCAGCTTTTCCCAGGGCTCCTCATGGATATTTTAGGAGCAAAGATCAGGATTTAGAGTGGCTCTCCAGGGCTGCTCCTGCTTTTTTTTTTAGGACTGGGATGATCAGAGGGATGGAGCAGCTCTGCTGTGGGAAACTTTGGGAATGTTGGGAATGTCCAGCCTGGAGAGAAGAAGCTTTGAGGTGACATCACTGTGACCTTCCAGGACCTGAAGGAGCTGCAGGAAAGATGGAAAGAGAGGATTTGGGACAAGGGCTGGAGGGACAGGAGCCAGGGAATGGCTTCCCACTGGGAAAGGGGAGCTTGGGCTGGGATCTTGGGAAGGAATTGCTGCCTGGGAGGGTGGGGAGGGGCTGGGCTGGAATTGCCAGAGCAGCTGTGGCTGCCCCTGGATCCCTGGGAATGTCCAAGGCCAGGTTGGATCTGCCTGGGATTGTGGGAGCTGTTCCTGGATGGAACTGGATGAGCTTTTAAGTCCTTCCCATCCCAAACAATTCCGTGATCCTGCTTTTCTCCTGCTGGGATGAAAGAACCTCTCCAGAGGTGCAAATGCCACCAGGGAGCTCCATCTCTGTGTCTTCCAGGGGGAACATTCCAGCACTGGGAATCACCATCCTGGGAAAGCCCAAAAGGGTCAGGCCTGAAGTCAAGGCTGAAATCCAGGGAAATCTCCACCTTCCAATAGGAAGATGGAGGGATTTGGGAGCCAGGAAGACACAGTGGTGTTTTTTAGGGAGCATCCCATTGGATCCCTGTCCCAGGGAACGAGCGGAACCCACGGGTCCTGCTCCCAAAGTCCGGATGCTCCGGATCTGATGAGCTCCAGGTGACTCTTCCCAACCCCATCAGGGGGAATCCCCTCTCCAGGGGCTGGAGAAGGACCCATGGAAATAATTCCCAGCGGGAATCTGACCTGTGGATGTGGGAAACTGTGGGAAACCACCTGGATTTTGGTGCTGTTTTGGGAGAAACTTCCCAAAAATCCTTCCCAACATCCCACCCAACCCTGCCCTCTGGCGTTGGGAAGCCATTCCCAATTCTCCTGTTGGTCACTGGTTAAAATCCCATAAATCAGCTGTTTTCCCAACAAGCTGCACATTCTGCCTGAATCCGGACCCAAAGATCCTTTCCTGCCTCTGGATCATATCCCGCCTCCCCAAAAATCCGCTTTTGGTTGCCCCTTTCCTGGTTTTTATACCAAGGGAGCACCCTGGAATTCCAGGGGATTTACACGGACAAATTCCCAGCGCAGTTCAATAAATCCCATCATGGATTCTTCCCAGGGCTCCATCAGCAATGCCATTTTCCCAAGGAAAAAGTCCTGGATTTCATCTCACCCCCAGAATCCAGCCTCAGTTTAAGTGACTTCCAGCAAAAACTGGGAAAGGGAGATGCAGATTTTCAAACCCTTTGGGAATACCACAGCTCCCACTGGGATTTCTCCCCTTCTCTGCTCCAAGCAGCTCGGAATTCTCTCCTTTCCCTCCAGCCAGGCCTCGGGAAGAGCAGCCTCCTTTTCCAGCCTCCTTTTCCAGAACTTCTATTTTTGAGGCTCCCGAGTCCAAGGAATAAAAGCCCAGCTGGAAAACCGGGAAAGAAGGAGCCAAGCAGACTTTGGGCTCCGATTTAGGTGGAAAAACCTTCTTGGAAATTGATTCCAGACCCAGAAAGACCGGGATGAGGGAACAGCTGCCACCAGCCCGGCTCCGAGTGCATCCAGATGTGCCACCACCCCCCTCCCTCACGCTTCCCACCCTCCCTGTGTTCCCAGAGCCAGAAAAAACCTGGGATTAGCAGTGCTGACAGGATGGATGGGTTTCTGATGCTTTCCAGCCTCTGGAGAAGGGATATTTTTGGGTGTCGGGAATGTCCTGACGGATCGGGGTTGTGATGTCACCGTCAGCTGATGGATCTGGGCTTCCAGGAGTTCAGGAGGCCAGGCTGGGAAAGGCTCAGAGAAATCTGGGATAGTGGAAGGTGTCCCTGCCTTAATGGGATTTAAGGTCCCTTCCCATCCAAGCCAGGCTGGGATTTTAGGATGCTTCAATTTTCCCAAACTTCCCTGTGGATGGTGCTGAATGATCCCTAAATCCCCCTGTTCCCTCTGGGAGCACCTGCAGCCCCTTCCAGGTCTGGAATCCTGCACCAGAGAGAGCTTTGACTTGGAATTCTGGAATGTTTTGGGGTGGGAAGAGACCTTAAATCCCATCGATCCCACCCCATCCATGGACAGGGACACCTCCCACTTTTCCAGGCTGCTCCAAGTCCCAATGTCCAACCTGGCCTTGGACATTCCCAGGGATCCAGGGGCAGCCACAGCTGCTCTGGCAATTCCAGCCCAGCCCCTCCCCACCCTCCCAGGCAGCAATTCCTTCCCAAGATCCCAGCCCAAGCTCCCCTTTCCCAGTGGGAAGCCATTCCCTGGCTCCTATTACTCCTAAATAGGAGTAGGGAGAGGAAGGTTCTCCAGAGGGGCCTGGATTTAACACATTCCCGCTATCCAAGGCCCAAGCAGTGGGAGAACAATTCCCTGGAGCAGGAGCAATAAAAGGTTATGAGCTCGGCCTTCCCACCTGGCCAGGAGAGCTCCTTTGATGTTAATCCATGGATTTCCCATAAATCCCTATTGGAAAAGCAGCTGCGGCTTTTGCTCCGGCTCCGTGGGGCGCAGGAACGCGGCGCTGTCCCAATTCCCTGCTGCTGGTGGGATCCTTGGAGCAGGGAAATTCTGGATTTGATCCACCAGAGAACCACCTGATCCAAGGGATTGGTTTGGGAATGTGAAGGAGATGGCTCCAAATCTCATCCAGCCTTGGGCACTGCCAGGGATCCAGGGGCAGCCACAGCTGCTCTGGGAATTCCAGCCCAGCCCCTCCCCACCCTCCCAGCCAGCAATTCCTTCCCAAGATCCCAGCCCAAGCTCCCCTTTCCCAGTGGGAAGCCATTCCCTGGCTCCTGTCCCTCCAGCCCTTGTCCCCAGTCCCTCTCCAGCTCTGCCTCTCCTCTCAATCTGGCCTCGGACACTTCCAGGGATGGGACATCCATCCATAACTTCTCTGGAATTCCATTCCAGTGCCTCACCATCCGCCCAGCCAAGAATTCCTTCCTAAATGATGGACTTTGAACCATTTGGGTTCGTTCCATCCCATTTCTCCCAGTTTTGATGCCTCCTGGGTGGCACCTTTGGAAGAAGGATTCCCCATCCCTATTCCCAGGCAATCCATTCCAGGGAAATCAAAAACCACATTTCCGTGTACAAATTCGGGATATTTCAATCCTGGAATTCTGGATTCTCCATTACCTCTGGGTGATGAAGAAGTCGATATTTCTGAAAGGGCTTTTCCATGGATGTGGGAGCAGGGAAGCCATGTTTGACATCCCGATGTATTTTTCCATCCCACATCCCATCTTCCTTTTTTTTTTTTCCTTGCTTTTATTCCCTTTTCAGCATCCACTTCTCAGCTCCCTGGATATAAAAATAAACAGCTGGAATCAAATCCCATTCCCAAAAAATGGCATTTAATGGACTCCAGAGCTCCAGCTGCTCTCCAGCATTTTAATGGGAAGCAGAACTCCTGGAATTAGGTAACCTGGAATGTCTCGTCCACCCACTGGCACACCAGGAGTGGAATTCCAGCTCCAGACCCTCTCCAACCTCTGCTTCTCCTTGGCATGGGGAGCACTTGGACACGAGGGGTTGGAATTTCTCCACAGAGCCCAAAAGTTGTCAAAGAGGAATTTTCCCAATGGTGAGGAAAGGATGGAAAATTGACCTCACCAGCCGAGCTCTGAACCATGGGAATTCAGGATTTGGTTCTCCATGAAATTGTGGCCCCCTGGATCCCTGGAAGTGTCCAAGGCCAGGTTGAGCAGGGCTTGGAGCATCCTGGGATATTGCGAGATATCCCTGCCCATGGAGTGGGATGAACTTTAAGGTCCATTCCTTGACCCATCCCATGATTCCGTGATCCTGTGGCTTGGGAAGATGAAGGATCATGGAAAAAGTTCCAACCTTCAGGGGATGTCAAGGCTCAATCCGACCTCAGCTGCTGCTCCCGCTGGGATAAAATCTTGGATGCATCCACAGCCCTTTCCTCTCTATTTTATCCCAACATTTCCTTTTTGGTTTTCCTCCTTGGCCGGAATTTATTCCTGGCTGTTTTCTGTTTTCGGATGGGTTAAACAAGCCCGGGAATTCCAATCTCATCCCACACGGAGTCTCCCTTCTCCCAGATATCTCAGCTCTCTTCCCTGTTTTTTTTTCCAGCTCCTCATCAGATTCCCTCCCATCCAGTTCTGTGGGAAGGCTGGAATTTCCCGAAATTAAGTATTTAGGACAAATCCCTGTTTTGTGCTAATTCCTGGCTGGGGTGGAGGTGGGAGAGGTAGGAAAGAGGGAATGATCCTCTCCAAGTTAATTGTTTTAGGATTGAGTTGAGAAATAATTAATTATTAATTAATTAAAATTAAACAATTATTAATTAATTAATTGTCTTCAACACTTCTAGGATTTCTGGAGCTCAGGCCACAGGGGAGATGATCCCAGACATGTCCATTGCCCACAAAATTTGGGATTTCTGGTATTCCTTAAAAAATGGTGCTGGAATTGAAGGAAATTTCTGTTATCCTACTGAGTAGGAATGAGTATTTTTAGGGTTTTTTTCCTTGCAAAGGAAAACATGAAATTCCCCATCCCTGATTTTTCAGACAACTGGAAAACAGAAATAAAATCCAACCTGCCTTTGTAGTATTGTCCTACTTGCTTTTCCTCAGATTGCGCAATTCCTTAAAAAAAAGAAAAAACAGGAATGATTTGGAAGCTCCTAACTCCGATTGCTCCCAGTCCCCAGGGTGAAAACAGGGACGGCCTCTTCCCAGAATTCCAGCACGGAGAACTCCAAACCTCTCCAGTGACCTCCCTGTCCCTCTTTGGAGTCGCTGGGAAGCTCCAAGGTCATTCCCACCCCTTGGAAGTGACTCATCCCAATTGTTCCCTGTTATCCATAGAGGATGACAATGAATCCAGGCTTTGTTTTCCAGCCACGGATTTGCCAGTGGATGGTTCTTCCCCCTGTTTTCATTGGCAAAGAGGAGTTGTAAATCTCTGGCTCGTCCTGGGATTTATTTTTCCCACTTTTCCTTATCCACCAAATCCTATTTGTCTTTATTTGCTTGGGACAGAAGCGCAACCTTTGGAGTCTGCTCCGAAGGGTGGAAAAAACAGGGATAAAGAGGCTTCTCCAAAGGGTGGAAAAAACAGGGATAAAGAGGCTTCTCCCTCCTCCACCAGCCCCAGGAATTCCATCCAGTTACAGTGCCCTGGCTCCATCGTTTTCATAAACATGGGATTTTTCTGCTTCCAGGGAAAACCTCCAGGAAATCCCGACACTGAGGTGGGAGAACGGATGAATTTCATTCCCATGAGTTCCGGGAAGAAGGAAAAAGAGGGAGAAAGAGGCTGGATTTGGGAGAGCCGAGGCTTCCCTAATGTTTCAGGCTGTAATTCCCATCCCTTCCCAGGATACTGGACTTGGATGAGGCCTGGATAGAAACCACAAGCGGAAAAGGAGGAGAGGATGGAGGGAAAAGTGGGAAAAGACCAAAAAAGAAGGGAGAGCAAAGGGAAGGAAAAGGGAAAGGAACCGGGGGAAGTTTACATTGGATATTGGGAAAAATTCCTTCATGGAAAAGGTTGCCAAGCTTAGGAATTCCTGATGTTCCACCCATCGGACAAGGAATGTTGACGCCTCTCCAAGGCAGGGATGGAGCAGCCAAGGGCCAGGGAATCTCCCAGGATTCATCCCAAAGGCCAAAGAGGAGCACTCAGGGAATCCTAAAAGTTGGGAAAGATCTCCAAATGCAACTTTCAGAATCCTGTTTTCCAGGGAGGTTGTGGATTCCCCATCCCTGGAAGTGTTCAAGTCCAGGTTGGACAAGGCTTGGAGAACCCTGGGATCGTGGAAAGTTCTGGATGGGCTCCATTCCATCCCAAACCATTCCATGATTCCATGGTTCATCCCAATATCCCAAACAGCCACTAAACCTTTCCCAAAAGTCAGAATTCCATGGCCTGAGCTGGCTTGAAGATGAAGGATCATGGATCCCATGGAACAGGAGGAGCTTTAAGGTCCCTTCCTTGACCCATTCCATGATTCCATGATTCTGGGACAGCTTGGGAAGATGAAGGATCATGGAAAAAGTTCCAACCGTGAGGGAAGATCCAGGCCCAACCCAACCTCAGCTGCTGCTCCAGCTGGAATAAAACCCTGGATGCATCCACAGCCTTTTCCTCTCTTTTTTTTTTACAAGGGATAAAAATACCCGGCACATTTCAAGGATTGGTTCTTCGGGAAGGCTGGGATGGGAATGGGAAAAGCAGATGGGACAAATAAAGCTCATTTTCCTCTGGAAGCGGATTCAGAATGCAGTTTCATGGCTCATTTCTTGGGAGTCTCCTCCAGATCCCTACAAATCATCCCTCAGTCCAGGGGTTTTGGCTTTTCTGGGATGAATCCCGACTGCAGCTGTCCCACACCACGGGGTTATCCATGGAAAAAGCCGATAGGAATTTCAGGTTATCGATCCACCTTTAAATTCATCACCACCTTCTCCATCGCTGCGTCTTCCAGGGGGAAAATTCCAGCTCTGGGAATCACCACCCTCGGAAAGCCCAAAAGGGTCAGGCCTAAATTCAAGGCTGAAATCCAGGGAAATCTCCACCTTCCCATAGGAAAATTGAGGGATTTGGGAGCCAGGAAGCCACAATGGTGTTTTTTAGGGAGCATCCCATTGGATCCCTGTCCCAGGGAACGAGCGGAACCCACGGGTCCTGCAAGGGTTAAACCAACAAATCCGGCTGCTAATGGCTCCCAAAAAAATTTATGGAAGTGCTTGACCTGGATCCCACCTCTCATCCCTCTCTCTCTGTGCCGCCTCCCTCCTTTCCAAGTGGGTGGAAAACTCTCCCTTTGGAGCGAATAAATCCAGGCACTGCCTGGAAAATTGTTATTATGGAGGAGGAAAATCCATCCAGCACATTCCCAGGGATTTTTGGGATGGCTGCTGGAGATGTTGGGAGTTCAGCCCCAGCGTGGGATGGAAGTTTTCCAGCTCCTCCGGCTCCCGGGGCTGAGCCCAGGGAATGGGAACACAACGGGGTCGTTGTGTCGGGATGGTCCCAAAGGAGCTGCCACACTTTGTAATTCCAGGCTGGAATCAAGCTGAGGAAATCAGGGATCAGGGAAGCTCTCGAGCAGCAGAATGTTTAGAAATTAAATTTCATGCACGGGCAGGGAATCCTGGAATCATGGAATGGGTGGGGTTGGAAGGGACTTTAGGATTATCCCATTCCCACCCCATCCACGGCAGGGACACCTCCCATTATCCCAGGTGGATCCAAGCCCCAGTGTCCAACCTGGCCTTGGACATTCCCAGGGATCCAGGGGCAGCCACAGCTGCTCTGGCAATTCCAGCCCAGCCCCTCCCCACCCTCCCAGCCAGCAATTCCTTCCCAAGATCCCAGCCCAAGCTCCCCTTTCCCAGTGGGAAGCCATTCCCTGGCTCCTGTCCCTCCAGCCCTTGTCCCCAGTCCCTCTGCAGCTCTCCTGGAGCCCCTTTAGGCCCTGCCAGGGGCTCGCAGCTCTCCCTGGAGCCTTCCCTTCTCCAGGGGAACATTCCCAGCTCTCCCAGCCTGGCTCCAGAGCCCTGGAATGGTTTGGGTTTCCATCCCATTCCCACCCCATCCATATTCAGGGACACCTCCCATTATCCCAGGTTTCTCCAAGCCCCAGTGTCCAACCTGGCCTTGGGCACTTCCAGGGATGAGACATCCACAACTTATCTGGGAATGGTCAACCATGAACCCCCCAAATGCATTTTTTCCCCAAAAACCCTCTTTTTTCCCCCCTCATTTCAAGCCCAAAACTTTTCCATGTGCACCACCGAGGAAACAGGGATCCGAAACCTTCCAGCATCTCCATCCCTTCCCCATGGTCACGGGATGTGGGACAAACAGAAGCCAGGCTCGGAATAAATGGGAAAACAAGGGGGGAATGTGGATTTTAGGGCAACAAATGTTATTTGTTTACCTTTCCCGCCAATAAAATTCCCGACATGGAATTAACGAAGGTGTTCCCTGGATCCTTCCCTTCTCTGGGTTGAACAATCCCGATTTTCCCATTCCCACTCCCAAGAGGAGGCGCAATTCCATCCCCACAATCAAAACACCGGGAACGGGAAGGTTTCAGAGCATTTCATTGGGAATCACAGTGCTTTGGGCATGATTGCGGATAAGGCAGGCACGGGTGATCCAGAACAAATTCCAGCCAATTCCCTGGATAACTGGGAAGCCACAGGGAATTCTTTCTACAGCTCCTGCCTGGATTTGGAGGAGACACAGCCGGAGCTGGATGTGGCTGTTCAGGGAAGAGAAATGGGATGGAGTTGGTTTTTCCGGCTGCTCCAACCTGAATTTGCCCACTGGAGTCCCACGGAATCTTCTTGGCATGAAAACTGGACTGGGAGCATGGATTTCCTTAAGGAAATCCCTGTCTTTATGGAATTGGATGCACTGGATCCTCCTCTCCCATCCCTGCTGTCCCAGGTTTGCCAGGGGAATGCTGGGAATAAAAGAGGATTTCCCACTGGAAGTGACTCTGGAGTGAATCCCAGTTACAAGCCCCTCCCATT
Source organism: Monarcha castaneiventris obscurior (assembly GCA_026261815.1). Taxonomy (NCBI): domain Eukaryota; kingdom Metazoa; phylum Chordata; class Aves; order Passeriformes; family Monarchidae; genus Monarcha; species Monarcha castaneiventris. The sequence continues at coordinate 93,160 of JAMPIT010000617.1, read as the reverse complement.
CCAAGCAGGGACATCTTCCACTATCCCAGGTGGCTCCAATCGTTATCCAGCCTGCCCCTGGACATTCCGAAGGTAACCCATGGATGGATTTTGATTCCTGGGATAGACAGCAGCATTCCCAATGGGATGGGGGATGACCGTCCCACCTTTGCCATTCCAACATGGAACACGCATCCATTTGGGGGCTCTTGACTCCAAGATTTTGGTTGGGAGCTAAGTCAGGATCACAGGGAATGGCACCAGGATGGGAAATCCCAGAGTCCCTGCAAATCCAAGAGATATTGGACCTGAATTCCCACTGTGGATCCCAGGAGAGCACTCAGGGAATGTCCAGATTCCCTCTGGCACAGCTGGATCCTGGTGGGAAAGGTGCTGGGACCAACATTCCCATCAAACCCAAATTCCCAAACCCTCCAAGGGCCAAACAGGAGCCACTTTTGTCCTCGGCTCCTCAAATCCTCCGGGATAATAAAACCTCTGGAAAACTGGAGCGAGTCCTGGTGGTTTGATGGTGGCTATAAACAGGGATGGGGGTGGGAATGAGGTTGGGAAGCTTTTAGGGAAAAACTGAAGGAAAATGAAGCATTTAACGATGGAAAATGAAACCCCCGCCCTGGGATGTGCAAATCCAGAGCCGATTCCTCCTCTCCGACTTTTGGGAAAGGGCCATGGATCAGCCAAAGCTCAGCAGCAGGCATGGGGTTATAAATCCCTATAAAACCCAAATCCATGCTTTTTCCATGAGGAAAACATGGAGAAGGAGCTGCCCCGTGCTATCCGGGAGCTGTTACAATGAGTATCCCGGGATTTAATCCCCCATGGATTACATCCCAATCCAACAAAGCAATTTGGCTGCTTTTCCCTATTTTTTAAGGACAGGCTTAAAATCCCAGCTGGAGCGGGCCAGGAGCACAGTTTGTCCCTCGGGATCGCTTTTCCCAGCTCCTTGCTCGTTCGGAGCAGCCACAGCTCCAAGGAAAACATGGAATCAAGGATAAGTCTCATCCTGCTGAAGGGCAGACGGGAAGATCCCGAATCACCAAAGTGCCGGAGCAGCCGGATCTCAACAGGATTTTTGCAGGGGAAAAATGGGAGCTGATTCCTTGCGGGATGAGAATTCAAGGTTGCGTGCAGGCTGGAAAACCCTGGGAATCATGGAATTATGGAACCATCCAGGCTGGGAAAGAGCTCTGAGCTCAAGTCCAACCCTGCCAAGGTCACAAGTCCCCAAATGCCACATCCCACGGGATCATCCCATTCCAGGGACAGGAGGAGGGAAAGGCAAACAGCGGGAATGCCCCAGCATTCCCATGGGATCTGTGGGAGGCTGAGCAGGTTGTGGCTCATGGATTTGTTTGGAAAACAAAACAGATCCCATCCCGGGACTGGTTTTCCACTCCATTAACGCTCGGCAGCAGCGAGTCCAAGTTGGGATGCTTTCCATGAGAATCTTTGGGAATACAAGGAAAAATGACTGATTCTAAAGGAATATTAGTGGCAGGCTCAGCCTGGAGAAAAGCGGGAGCAGGAGAGACCTTCTGGCTCTCCACAATTCCGTGAAAATTTGGAGCCAGGTGGGATTTGGGATCTGATGCCAGGGAAACACAGGAGAAGTGGGAACTGCCTCAGGTTCTCCCAGGAGAGGCTCAAGTTGGACATCAGCAGGAATTTCCTGATGGAAAGGGTGCTCAGGCCTTGGAAGTGCCCAGGGAGGTTTGGATTCCCCATCCCTGGAGGTGTCCAAGGAATTCCTGGATGTGACACTCAGTGCCGAGGTGGGGATCAGGCACAGCTTGGACTCGGTGATCCCAAAGGTCTTTTCCAGCCTCAGGGATTCTGGGATTCTGCAAATGCTGCTACTAAAAAGACCAAAAATTCCCAAAAATGCGGCTGGGGAGTTGCAGGCAGCGGGAGAAGAGGAAATCAAAGCCCAGCTTCTCCTGGGATTCCTCTCCCACTTGGAACAGGAGACCTGTGGGATTGTGGAGCAGCTCCAAGGGAAAGCCAGATCCAAAATTCCATGAGCGGGAATGCAAAGGCCTCAAAATCCGGGAGGAGTTGGGATTTTGCGGAGCACCAACTCCAAATCCCAGGTTTTGCACCGCAGCCTTTCCCATTCCCATGGTTTCAGCTCTGGGAATGCCGTCCCAGGGATTTCAGTTTTCCAACTTATTTTCCATAGGTTTCCAATAGATAAATGGGATAAAACAGGGAAAGGGAAACTGAGGCTGGATCAGAGAGCAAAAAGTGCTTGAAATCCGTGGGATTTTGGCTGCTCAGGGCAGCAAATCCCAAATCCTGAGGATCCTCTGCACATTCCCAACTCATGGATGGAAAGATCCTTCCCCCCTCTTCCTTGGATTTGCACTGCAATTTGGGATTTACCAACCAGAGCAGCAGGAAAACTCAAATAAAAACCGGGAAGGCTGGAAAATCAGGAATATTTTGGTGGAGGCTTTGGTTATGCAGCGCTTCCCAGGCGGAATTCCACAGCAGGGAAGCGAAGTCTTTGGCAGCTGCTGGGGGCCTGGATGAGGTTGTTCCTTCTCCACTTCCAGAGTCACAATTCCTTCCCAAAATTCCCAGGCAGGCAGGGGAGCAGCTTCAGTTGAAAGGTTTCACCAGTTTCATAGCAGCGTAGTTCTGGAGAGACGGAAAAATACGGGAATGATTGGAAAAATTAGGGAATGATTGGAAAAATAAGGGAATCATTGGAAAAAAGAGGGAATCATTGGAAAAATAAGGGAATCATTGGTAAATAAGGGAATGATTGGAAAAATGAGGGAATGATTGGAAAAATAAGGGAATCATTGGAAAAATAAGGGAATCTTTGGAAGAATAAGGGAATCATTGGAAAAATAAGGGAATGATTGGAAGAATAAGGGAATGAATGGAAAAATAAGGGAATAATTGGAAAAAAAAGGGAATCATTGGAAAAATAAGGGAATCTTTGGAAGAATAAGGGAATCATTGGAAGAATAAGGGAATCATTGGTAAAATGAGGGAATCATTGGAAAAATAAGGGAGTTGTTGGAAGCTGATACATTTTTAGGGATACGGGACACGGCTGAATCCAGGGATGGCCAAGTTCCCAACCCAACCTGCAGGGACAAGGAATTAAAAACCACATTCCCACTAAAAAGGACAGGAGAAAGCCCAAAACACAGGAAAATTTGGATTTTCCCTTTTCCCAGTAAAAATTCCCGGTCACAGGATGCTCTTTAAGGTCCCAGCCCAGAATTCAACAATGATGGGTGTCCTTCCCAGATTTTAGTTGTTCTTCCCAAAAGTTTTTAAGAGAAATTCCCATCTCTTCCAATCCTTGGAATAAATTTGGCCCCGCCCACCAGCACCATCCCAGTGTCCGAGCAGTGGGAAGCATTCCCAGCTTTTCCCTGATTTGCTGGAGTCTCCTCCTCTCCTCTGGATCCCACTGCTCCTTCCCTGTTCCCTGCTTCCCGCAAATTCATGGATTCACCACCCAAACCCTGGTCTTGTATCCCTACACCTCCTTTTTCCATGATCCCACAAAATCCAGGACACCGCCTGTTCTGCCCCTTTGGAAAGGGGTCCTGGAGCATTCCCGAAGCCATGCCAGGATTTTTCTGGAATGCAGAGCTTTCCACAGGCCCAGCATCACTCCAGCCCTGCCCCATCCTCATTTATTCCAAGGACAAATCCAACCGGCAGCTCCATGGAATTTCACCAAAGGTAATCAAGGCAGGCAAAGCTATCCCTGATTTTTTCCTTCTGCATCCCAGAAAGCCTCGGGATCTGTTCCAGTGCCAGCACTTTCTGCTGCTGAGGATACACCAGGAATGACCTTCCCGTGTTTTTTTTGGGATCTCCACCATTCCTGATATCATGGAATTGCTGAGGTTGGAAAAGAGCACCAATCCTTGCTCATCAATATCCATGTCCTCGAGTGCCACATCCGGATGTTTTTGGAATAATTCCATGGATGCGGATTCCACTACTGCTCCAGGGCTGGACACCCCTTTCCATGAGGAATTTTCCTTAACATCCAACCTAAAATTCCCTTGGAACAACTTGAGGCGGTTCCCTCTTGGCCTGTTGCTCCCCGGGATCAGATCCCAACTCCCATCCAGCTCCAACCTTTCAGGGAACTGTGGAAAGCTAGAAGGTCCCTGCCCTGATCCCACTTTTCTCCAGGATGAGCCCCTTTCCCAGCTCTCTCATCCAGTCCTGGTGCTCCAGCCGCTTCCCAACTCCATTCCCATCCCTGGACATGCTCCAGCATCTCCACATCTTTCCCATGAAGATCCCAAATCCCCAAAAAAAAATCCCTTTTTAACCCATTGCGTTCCTCAGCACGGGATTTTCCACCACCCCTCAGACCTCCCCCAATCCCTGTCCTCTCCCACCCGCTCCGTACCGGGAAGGCGTAGACGAAGATTCCCAGGAAAAGCAGCAGGATGAAGAGAAGGATGGCCAGGATCAGCGCCCACTTGTAGCGGTGCCACAGGATGAACTTCAGGGTCTTGTAGGGGGACGTGAACCACAGGAAGGAGGTCTCGGGGCGCCTGGAGCCAAGGAAAAATTCCCACCTTGGAATTTCATCCTCTTGGATCCTCAGTCCCATCCGCCTTCCAATCCCACTGGATTGATGATCCAGATCACCCTCCCAATTCCCCCTGGACTGTCTCAGCTCCTCCCTCCCTCTGGATGTGCCACCGATGTCCTCCTTGGTGCTCCAGTCCCAATGGATTCATGGTCTAGATCAGCCTCCCGATCCCAACGGATTTGTGGTCCAGACCAGTTTCCCAATTCCCTGGAAGGTGTCAGTTCCTCCATTCTTCCTGGTGTGTCCCACCAATGTCCTCCTTGGTGGTCCAGACCAACCTCCCAATCCCACTGGATTCATGATCCAGACCAACCTCCCAATCCCACTGGATTCCTGATCTAGACCAACTTCCCAGTCCCCTTTGGACTGTTTCAGCTCTTCCATCTTTCTGGATACATCCCACCAATGTCCTCCTTGGTGATCCAGACCAACCTCCCAGTCCCACTGGATTCATGATCCAGACCAACTTCCCAGTCCCTCTGGATTCCTGATCCAGACCAACCTCCCAGTCCCACTGGATTCCTGATCCAGGCCAACCTCCCAATCCCACTGGATTCCTGATCCAGACCAGCTTCCCAATCCCTTTGGAGAGTCTCAGCTCTTCCATCTTTCTGGATACATCCCACCAATGTCCTCCTTGGTGGTCCAGACCAACCTCCCAGTCCCACTGGATTCCTGATCCAGACCAACCTCCCAATCCCACTGGATTCCTGATCCAGACCAGCCTCCCAATCCCACAGGATTGTTCCTCCAGCCCTCCCTCCCAGTCCCTACCAGTTCAGAGTGGATCCTACCCGGGTGCGAACCCAGTTCATCCCAGTTCCCTCCAACTGGAAACCCAGAATTCCCACTTGGTCCTCGAGAACTCCATGCCCTGCTGGTTGCTTTTCCATTTGGGATGTTCTTACTTGGGATCCTCCAGCCTGGGGTTCATGTTTGGCTCATCCCGTCCCATCCCGGCTGGACGCTCCTCGTGCTCCTGTTCTGCCACAATTTCCAAAGTCATCTCCAGTTTGCCCTGGATGGGTTAAACAAAAACTGATTTATTATCCCAAAAAAAAAAAAAAGAGGGGGAAAGAGGAGGAATGAGTGTGGGATGGAAAATAGGGATTGAGGAATTGACATGGGATGGGAAATAGGGATTGGAGAGGGAAAATATCCTTTGAGCACAACCAAACCACGCCCAACAATGACCACAAGGATCCCAGGATCCCAGAAATCCCTCACCTGGCACTGGATACGCTCCCAGAGATCCCAAATGTCAGTGACACCCAAATTTGGGCAACCACAGAATCCCAGGATCACCGAGGTTGGAAAAACCTCTGGGATCAAGCCCAAGTTGTGACTGATCATCATTGGCTGCCACATCCAGGCTTTCCTGATTCCCTGATTTCCCTGGAACCAGCTCAGGGTTTTTTGGTTGAATGACCCAATTCCCTGCCTGCATTCCCTCACCTGGATGGAACGGTCACCAAAACCTGGAACAGGAGCCCAGACACCTTTAAAACTATCACTGGGACAGCTGGAATTTTGTCCTGGTGCTTGGGACACAAAATCATTGGGAATAGTTGTGATACGGAATCAGATTTGGTGGCACATTCCAAAAACCACAGTGAAAATCCCACAAAAACGGTCATTCCTCTGCACGGCACTGGAAAATTCCAGCCAACCACAGATGGTCCAGCTGGATCCACGAAATCCCCAGCTGGAAATGGAATTCCTTGCCCTGGCTTGGCTCTCCTCAAAGCTTCCAGGGAATTCTGGAACGGTTTGGATTGGGAAGGAATTGAGAGCCCATCCAGTCCCACCTCATGCCACGGGCACCTTCCGCTATCCCAGGGAGCTCCAATCCTCATCCAACCTGGCCTCGGACACTTCCAGGGATGGGAATTGGAGTGAAGGATCCAAGATAAAACACGGAGAGGCCACTTTACCGCCAGGATCTTCTTCTGGTCCTGCTCGGCCACGCAGGGCCACCAGCCCTTGACGGTTTTCTGCTCGAAGAGGGACACGGAGCGGCCCGAGGACAGGGAATCGTCCACGAGATCCAAGGAACACTTCTCTGCCGTCTTGGCGGGCTTGGGCATCCTGTTGAGATCCATCTGGATGGATCCTGCGAGGAAGAACGTTCCGGGTGAGACATCTCGGTGGGACAACCCTTAAAACGTGGAATCTTCCCTGATCCCGTGGTGCTTGGGCCACCACAACCATCCCAATCCAAACTCCAAATTTCCACTATCCCAGGTTGCTCCAAGCCCCGTCCATCCCATCCTTGGACATTCCCAGGGATGGGGCATCCACAGCTTCTCCGGACAACCTGTGACGGTGATTTTTTCCTTTTTTTGGGATGGATCCTGAAATTCCCAACTTACCCAAATAGTCATCGAAGGAGAATTTGTCGTTGTCCCAGATCTGGAGGATGAGCTGGGGTGGGATCTTGTTTTCCGTCTTGTCCAAGCTCCAGAAGTGTTCCTAAAATCACGCCGGGAAAGAAACCACGGGAAAATGAAAGATTCATCAGGAGAACTGGGCGGAGCCTGGCTCCTCCCATCTCCTGAAAATCCTGGAATTCCTGGAGTGTCCTGCTCTGGATGTGCAGGACCACAGGCTCTGGAGAACTCTTGGCTAAGGATAACCAGTGGAAAACCCAAGATGCTTCTGGAAAATGCTGGCAACAATTTATGCCATAATTTAATGATTTTAATTTATTTTACTTAAATAATTTAATTGCATTTAATTATATATTAATAATGTTAATTTTATTTAATTAATTATATTGATAAAATCATATTTTATTTAATAAAAAACTAATTTCAATTAAATAATTTAATTCCATTTAGGAAAAAGCTCCATGATTTCCCAAACAGGATCCTTAGGAGTGACACCATAACATTCCCACAATTGCAAGGATGGTGAATCCAAGGTGAAGAGAGCAACGAGCATCAGGTGCCAGCGCTGCCAAACTTCACCTTCCTCTTAATTCATGGAAAAATATGGGATTTACCCTTCAATCAGGACTTCCAGCAGAGAATTCCCACAGATCCCTTCCCTTCCAGATCCATCATGGCTCCAATCTGCTCCCAGGCCTGTCCCCAGCAGTGGGACAACCTGAGCCCAGCAAATCCCAGTCCCACCTTCAACCCACCTGCAGCTCCTGAATTTATTCATGGAATGTGGACATGGAAAGGAAGGTTCCATGGTATCCCAGGAAATCTGCTGGTATCACACTGGTGGATCCAAGCCTCATCCAACCTGGCCTTGCACATTCCCAGGGATCCAGGGGCAGCCACAACTGCTCTGGGAATTCCAGCCCAGCCCCTCCCCACCCTCCCAGCCAGCAATTCCTTCCCAAGATCCCAACAAATCCACATGGAATTATAAAGGTCTGAAAAACTGAACGGGATCCTGTCTTTTCTGGGAGTGCAGAGTCATGGAATCATGGAATGATTTGGGTAGGAAGGGACCTTAAATCCCATCCCATTCCCACCCCATCCAGTTCCAGGGACACCTCCCACTATCACAGGTGGATCCAAGCCCCAGTGTCCAACCCGGCCTTGGGCATTCCCAGGGATCCAGGGGCAGCCACAGCTGCTCTGGGAATTCCAGCCCAGCCCCTCCCCACCCTCCCAGCCAGCAATTCCTTCCCAAGATCCCAGCCCAAGCTCCCCTTTCCCAGTGGGAAGCCATTCCCTGGCTCCTGTCCCTCCAGCCCTTGTCCCCAGTCCCTCTCCAGCTCTCCTGGAGCCCCTTTGGGCCCTGCCAGGGGCTCGCAGCTCTCCCTGGAGCCTTCCCTTCTCCAGGGGAACATTCCCAGCTCATTCATCAGTTCTGCACCCCAGAATAAGGAATATCCACCACCTGGGAAGCTGAATCAGCGTCGCTACTTCCATGTGTAAAACCAGGAATTTTTTCCAACAGGGATCTAACACCAATTTTTGGGATGCCTGGGAGTTAGGATGAAGAATCCCAGAATCCCTGAGGTTGGAAAATCCTCCAGGATCACCCAGTCCAAGCTGTGCCCGATCCCCACCTCGGCACTGAGTGCCACATTCAGGAATTCCTTGGACGCCTCCAGGGATGGGGAATCCAAACCTCCCTGGGCACTTCCAAGGCCTGAGCACCCTGTCCATGGAAAAATTACTCCTGATGTCCAGAAAAGGAGTATTAGGATAAAGGAGAAAGACAAAATCCCACATAAAGCCGAGGGATTGATGGGATTGTTATTCCTGGCTCCAGCAAAGAGGAGGAAAATCCCAGCGGGATTCCTGACACCCCTCCGAGGGTGTCCTGGTGGCAATTCCTCCTGGAAGTGTCAGAAATGACGGGATTTTAATTAAAACCGGGAAACTTCGGGGTTATTCATCCGTCGCTCCATAAATTCACCGCAAGACTCGGATTCATTATTTCATCCAATATTAAATTAAAAAAAGGGGCGGGGGGGAAAGTGTCACATTCCATAAGAACATAAATATTCCAGCTGGGAGTCCGTGGGCACTCCAGTCCCATTGGATTGGCTTTAAGAGATCCCCCTGGATGCTTGTGTTTCAATTTCGCTCCGTTCCCTGCCCAGCTTTGGGAAAACGTGCCAGGAATATTGCATTGGAGCATTTTATGGATGCATTTGAGATATTGGTTAATCCAGAAATCCCAAATGAAGTCCATGGAAAGTTCCCTCTCTCCCCTCCGCTGGTTGCAGGGGATTGGGGTGGATGTTTATCCAGGGGGATGTTTATCCAGGGGGATTTTTCCCACCTTTTCCAGCCGTTTTGAATTAAAACTGCTAAAAAACAGGGAAGAGTTGATGGTGATTCTACCCTTTCCCAGAAACTGGGTGAATAAGGGATCCACAAGCATCCAGGAGCCATGGATGCATGGATAAGAAAGCTGGGATGACCTCGGGAGGGGCTGGAAAAGTTCCAAGGTGGTGGAAGATCCATGTCCAAGGTGAACAAAACACCACGAGCTCCTTTGGATTGTCCCTTCCTGGAGAAATCCAGGTGCCCATCTAAGCCTGGCTTGGAAAAGGGGGAAATACATGGAATTCTGGACTGGTTTGGGCTGGAAGAGACCTTCAAGACCATCTCATTTCCCAGCTGGAATATTCCCTGTAAAGGAAACTTCCACGAGCTCCATGTCCAGCAGGTGCCTCTTCTTCCCAGTGAATCCCTGGCTCAGAGGTTGATCCCATCACTCCCACATTCCATGGATGTGTCCAGGCTTCAGGGACATCCCACTCTCCTGAGAGGGTTGATGCAAATTCCAAAGGATTCATTGGAATTTCTCTTTGCCCCTTCCCATCCACTCGGAGCTGAACTTGAGGAAAACCTCGCACTTGGGATCATCTCCCACCCATCCCAACTGGATCAGTGTCCCTTGGGATAATGGTCTGAAGCTGAAGGAAAGGTTGGATGGGACAATGGGAAAGAATTCCTGGTGGGGAGGGTGGGGAGGGGCTGGGCTGGAATTCCCAGAGCAGCTGTGGCTGCCCCTGGATCCCTGGAAGTGTCCAAGTCCAGGTTGGACACTGGGGCTTGGATCCATCTGGGATAGTGGGAGGTGTCCCTGGGCGGAGCAGGATGGGCTTTGAGGTCCCTCCCATTCCAAACCATTCCATGATTCCATGGAACTGCTGGCAAACCCAGCAGACTTTGGAATTTCACCTTCCATCCTTCCCACTGCAATGTCCAAGGAAAAAGAGAACAAAATCTCGGCTGCTGGATGTTCCCTGCACCTTCAGCATCCCAATTCCTCAGAACAACATCCCAGCATTCCAGGGATAACTCAGGTGGGGCTTAACCCTTTCCAGGTGGGAATTCAATGCTCCATCTCTCCAGATTTCCCGGGATTTTTTAGGGAAAAACACCATAAAATATCATTTGGCAGGGGACGAAACCTCCCTGCTCCGAGCCCTGTCAAGCTGGGGACACCCAGAGCTCTGCTGGAAAGGCAGGAAAAGGAATTGGGAAACTTGGAAGGGGGAATTTGATGCCGAGCGAAGTTTATGGGTCCCTTTCAAGGCAGCGTGAAATTCACTTCCATGATTAAATCGAGCTCCGAACATTCCCTATAAAAACAACCCGGAGCACCAAATTTATATCCCAGCCTTGTCCAAGCCATGGGGAAAAAAGAGCTGGAATTATTGTTTGGGGTTTGTTTTCCAGGAGAAGGAGGGGGGAGAGGGGAGACTCAGGGATATTTTATGGGTTTTTGTGGATAAAGCAGCGGGGAAGGCAGGGAAAAGATCGGCTCTGATTCCCGGGAAAGCGTTGACAGGGCTGCATTTCTCCTGGATTGTGAATGTGCTCCGGAATACAAAGGAGCAAATCTGATTTTTGGGAAGGAGAGGGGGTTTGCTCCCCAAAAGTCCCATTTCAGTCTCATCCTGCAGGAATTTGGGAGTCCTGAACATGCAGGAGACTCCCCTTGGATATCCCAGAATCCCTGAGGTTGGAAAAGACCTTTGGGATCATTGAGTCCAAGCTGTGCCCAATCCTCACCTCGGCACTGAGTGCCACATCCAGGAATTCCTTGGACACTTCCAGGGATGGTGAATCCAAATCTCCCTGGGCACTTCCAAGGCCTGACCACCCTTTCCATGAAAAAATTCCTCCCGATCTCCAACCTGAGCCTCCCATGGCACAGCCCGAGGCTGTTCCCTCTTTTCCTGTTATTCCCTGGGAGCAGATCCCAAATCCCACCTGGCTCCAACATTCCAGGAAGTTGTGCAGAGCCAAAAGATTCCCCCGATCCCTCTTTTCTCTGGGATGAGCCCCTTTCCCAGCTCCCTCAGCTTTTCCTGGTGCTCCAGCCCCTTCCCAGCTCCATTCCCTTCCCTGGACACTCTCCAGTCTTTCCGTGTCCATGAGAATCCCAGAACTGGACACAACATTCATGGAAAAGCCCTTTGCTCTGACATTCCATGCCAACCCTTTCCTGCCCTGAAGAACTTCCCAGATCCGGGTTTGGCAGCTGCATCCAGCTGCTGCTGGAATTGCCACGGGAAGCTGAACATTCCAAAATCAATTCCATGAATTTTTCACCCTGCGGGATGTGGGAGCAGGGCTCCTCCCTGAGTGGGTGCCCAGGAAAATGGGATCCACATCCAGGTGCCCTGGGATTGTCCTGGTTGTCCCATGACCCATCCAACAACAGACTGGGAATCCAAAGTTTAAACTTCCAGTTTAGGCTGGAATTCAGGGAAAATTCCTTCATGGAAAGAGTTGTCCAGCCATGCACAGGCTGTCCCGGGAAACTATGGAATGCCCATCCCTGGAATGATGTAAAAGCCCTCTGGATGTGGCGCTTGGTCAGTGGTGGCCTTGGCAGAGCTGCTGGTCTTGGAGGGCTTTTCCAGCTCAAAATATTCCATGATTTTCTCGTTTTCCATCCCAGAAACTGTTTTCCTGCAGGACTCAAAAAGCTGGGAATCTGCTCTTCCCATGCAGCCAACATGGCTTGGCTTGTCCAGGGCCTGGGAGAGGAAGATGGCACCAAAAAAAGCAGGAACTAAGACGGGAATTCCAAAGGAATGCTGAGAAAAGCATTAAGAAAGCATTTCCGTGTTTTCAGAAGAGATGTCCCAAAGATGGGAATATTTCTCTTCCATGGAAATATTTTAGAACCTCGGACTGGGGGAAATTCCTCTCTCAGAAGGAAAAGAAAAATCTTTGTAATATTAATCCAGACAGGAAAGTTCTGGAAAAACATCCAGAAGTGGTTGGAAGGTTCAGAAAAGCAGAAATAAGAGTAGCACCTGGAATTCCCTGGGTTTCCCTGGGTTCCCTTGTGTTTCCCTGGTTTTTCCTGGATTTCCAAGCTCCCAACCACCCCAAGGTGCTCCCATCAGACCAAAATATCGTGGACACCTTCTTATCCAGGAGTATCCTTGTTTTTTTGGGAGAGTATTCACAGTCCGGGTTGGGATGACACTTTGAGACCTGCAGAGCTGCATCCAGCTCTGGAATTCCCAGCACAAGAAGGACATGGAGCTGTTAGAGCGATCCCAGAGGCATCAGGATGATCAGAGGGATGGAGGAAAGGCTGGGAGAGCTGGGAATGTTCCCCTGGAGAAGGGAAGGCTCCAGGGAGAGCTGCGAGCCCCTGGCAGGGCCTAAAGGGGCTCCAGGAGAGCTGGAGAGGGACTGGGGACAAGGGCTGGAGGGACAGGAGCCAGGGAATGGCTTCCCACTGGGAAAGGGGAGCTTGGGCTGGGATCTTGGGAAGGAATTGCTGGCTGGGAGGGTGGGGAGGGGCTGGGCTGGAATTGCCAGAGCAGCTGTGGCTGCCCCTGGATCCCTGGAAGTGCCCAAGGCCAGGTTGGATCGACTCAGATCCACCTGGAATAGTGGGAGTTGTCCCTGTGTGGAACTGGCTGAGCTTTCAGCTCCCTTCCCACCCAAACCATTCCATAATTCCTTGATTCTTAATCCACCTGGCCGCATTCCCAGGAGCTCCAGTGCGGAGCAAACAAAGGACAACCATTGGAAAACTCCTTCCCTCCCAGCTCGGTTGGGCACAGGTGGTTTTGAGCAGCTCCCAATTCGCCACAGTCGCTCCCAACTTTTGATTGAAATTCCACCTTCCAGCGCCTGCCTTTCCAGCCGGGATTTTTACGGCCGCAGGAACGAAGCCGGAGTTCAAACAGCACATGGTGAGATCAAAAAATTCCCGGAGCTGGAATGCCCCGCCCAGCTTTTCCTTCATTATTCCGGCCTTTACGGAGAGCTTTTACAAGGTGTTTATTTTCGGATCCAGCGTCGGCAGCCATGTGGTGGGAAGAGATTCCAGATCGGCACAGCGGGATGGATTTGCTGAAAGGGGTTTATGGAGGGGGTCTTGGCTTTTTCCAAGTGGGATAATTGGATGTAGTACACCCTGTACTTGGGATTTGTTGGATATGAAGCGTGAAATGCGCCCAGCTGGGATTCTGTCAATCATTGGAACTGCCTGGGGAGGCTTTTGGAAGCTGGGAATTGTCTGGGATGGGGGATTCACTCGGCATCTTCCTGGCTGAGGCGCTGGTTCCATGGAAAATAAGATGGGATGGAGATTCCAGAGGATTTTTGAGGATCCTGGAGGATTTGGGGGATCAAAGTGGCTTTCGGGGATCCTTGCTGGATTCCAGGGGGGTTTGGGGATCCCAAGGGATTTTGGGGATCCCAGTGGGTTTCAGAGCTGGTCCCATTGCAAGCAGGAATCTTTGGGCACCTCGTATTCCATGAATACTGAGGCTGAGTTAAAGCAGGGAGCAGGGATCACAGGATTACGGAATCCCTGTGGTTGGAAAATCCTCCAGGATCAGCGAGTCCAAGCTGGGACCGATCCCCACCTTGGCACTGAGTGCCACATCCAGGAATTCCTTGGACACCTCCAGGAACAGGGAATCCAAACCTCCCTGGGCACTTCCAATGCCTGACCACCTTTTCCACAGAGAAATTCCTTCTGATATCCAAACTCCAGGGATGAAGGCTCAGGATTAGGTGGATGAAGGACTTTGAGGCTCCTGGGAGGTGCTGCAGGAAGCCTGGATTGTCCACAGATCCCAAAGAGCCAAAAAATCACAGAATCATGGAATGGTTTGGGTTGGAAGGGACCTTGAAGATGATCCAGCTCCACCCCTTGCCAGGGACAGGGAATTTTCCATTGGATTATTCCTCTTACTCCTTTTAATCCTCTAAATCTCCAGGTGAAGGAAACTTAAATTTATTGATCTCCCTCCTCTGTTGTTCGGTGTCCCATTTTCCCTAATTCCCATTATTCCCATGATTTCCATCATCCAATCTCCCCCGCCATTATTCCATGCACCCAGCCCTGCTCCACTCCTGTTTCCTTCCCTCCCTGCAATTCCCACATCCCACTGCACGAACTGATCCAAGGAACACCAGGAGCAGGCGGAGGAACGAGGGGATCAAAATCCCATCCAAAAAAATCCCATCCATTTCCACTCCCAATCCAATCCTTTCCCTGAATCCAAAGCTTTTCTTCCAGTGGCTCATCCCAGCCCCTGTTCCCATCAAGAATTTGGAGGCAGCTCCTTCTTTTCCCAATTTTTAGCCTTTTTGGGAAATTTTTGCATGGAATGACATCCATTATTCCATGCTGGAAAACAGAGGTTCCCACCAAACAATCCCCATGGAATTGCAATCTCCAGCTTTGGAATATCCCTGTTGTCCAAGAGCACTTGGACACTTGTCCCAATATTTTTCCTGGAGGAGCCTTTCCCATAGGGATCAGTCTCTTCAAAACAAAAACCCCTAATTCCGACCCCCTTTTCCTTCCAAATGTGGATTTTTGAACAAAATTCCCAAAATTTCGCAGTCAACACCACGGAAAGGCCGAGCCTTGCATGGCTCCGTTGTGAAGGTCTAAAAATTCCTGTTTCACCCCAGAATTCCCACAAGGATGCAGAAATTCCATCTGGGATAACTCACCTTCTTGGCCACGTGGCACATCTGCTCCGCCGGGAGATAATCGAAGGGAAAGACGAATCTCCAGTTGAAATTCCCTTCTCCTCCCATGGATCTGTAGTGGACGTCCGTCTTCTGCTTGTTCTCCTCGTGTCCCACCATCCACCTGCCAGGGACAAACAGAGCCCATGGAAAACCGGGATCACGGCGAGGATTTGGGATCTCGCTCAATGTTACAACAGCCATGAGTGGGAAATGGAATGCTCCTGATCCCGGTGGCTGCTGGGGGTAGGGAAAACCTGGAAATGGGAGAAGGAATGCAGCAGTTCCAGGGTTGGGAAATCAATCAGTGCTGGGGGTGGTAACTCCAGAATTATGGCATCGTGGAATGGTTTGGGATGGAAGGATCTTAAGGATCATCCCATTCCACCCCATCCATGGGCAGGGACACCTCCCACTATCCCAGGTGGATCCAAACCCCAGTGTCCAACCTGGCCTTGGACATTCCCAGGGATCCAGGGGCAGCCACAGCTGCTCTGGCAATTCCAGCCCAGCCCCTCCCCACCCTCCCAGCCAGCAATTCCGTCCCAAGATCCCAGCCCAAGCTCCCCTTTCCCAGTGGGAAGCCATTCCCTGGCTCCTGTCCCTCCAGCCCTTGTCCCCAGTCCCTCTCCAGCTCTCCTGGAGCCCCTTTAGGCCCTGCCAGGGGCTCGCAGCTCTCCCTGGAGCCTTCCCTTCTCCAGGGGAACATTCCCAGCTCTCCCAGCCTATCACTTCCTCAGGAATTCTGTTTCACAGCTTGATAATCTCTTCCATGAAGAATTTTTCCCTAACATCCAGCTAGGATAAGGAGGCTCCAGTCCCTGCTCAGGAGGCCGCAAATGATGGAAGGAAAAGTCCCCACCAAATCCCAGATTCCTAGGGCAGATCCTGAGGCACACAAAGGATCCTGTCATCTCTTCCCAATAGGATTTTTCAGAATGACTTTCCTTTGGGATGGAGGATCTGGAAGCTGAGCAAGTTTTGAACTCATTTCAAGCCCTGCAAGATTCGCTTGGATGCTAAAAATTGGGAAAAGGGACCTCAGCAATCCCTGGATGCTCCCACTTTTCCAGCAGCATGACTTTTTAGGAATCCCAAAAGACACGGAGCAGCTTAACCTGAGCTGATAAAAATGGACTTGATGGGAATACCGGGAAAGCAGCACGGCATTCTGGGTTTCCAGGGGGAAAATCGGGATTGTAAAGCAGGGATTTACAGTCTGTTCCCAAATCCCACCTCTTCCTGCCCATAAATCCCAAGAAGGCACAAAACAAAACAAATCCTAAATGGAGTCACTCAGGGAAGGGAATTTGCTGGAGGAGCTGTTTCCGGGAATAAAAGGAATTCCAAAGAAAGCAGCCATGCAAATAATCCAATCTGTGAGCACGGAAAAAGTCTGGGAGAGGAGTTGGGAATGAGAAGACAACAAGCTCCTCCCTCCATGGCCAGGCTGCTCCCACCTCTTATCCCACTATGGGAACATCCAAGTGGTCCAAGGAAAAATATTGCCATGGGATCATCCCGGAGAGCTGAAGAAAAAGGTTGTGAGCTCAGCAGAGACGTGTCTTCCAAAAAGCTGGATCCATGGCTGGAAAGGTGTGGATGCATAACTGGAAAGGAGAGGATCCAAGGCTGGAAAGGAGTGGATCCATGACCAGAAAGGAGTGGATCCATGGCTGGAGAGGTGTGGATCCACACTTGGAAAGGAGTGGATCCATAACTGGAGAGGAGTGGATCCATGGCTGGAGAGGAGTGGATCCATGGCTGGAAAGGAGTGGACCCATGGCTGGAGAGGTGTGGATCCACACTTGGAAAGGAGTGGATCCATAACTGGAAAGGAGTGGATCCATAACTGGAGAGGTGTGGATCTGTGGCTGGAAAGGAGTGGATCCATGGCTGGAAAGGAGTGGACCCATGGCTGGAGAGGTGTGGATCCAAGGCTGGAAAGGAGTGGATCCATAACTGGAAAGGAGAGGATCCATAACTGGAGAGGTGTGGATCTGTGGCTGGAAAGGAGTGGATCCATGGCTGGAAAGGAATGGATCCATAACTGGAGAGGAGTGGATCCATAACCGCAAAGGAGTGGATCCATAACTGGAAGGGTGTGGATCCATAACTGGAAGGGTGTGGATCCATAACTGGAAAGGTGTGGATCCATAGTTGGAAAGGTGTGGATCCATCTTTGGAGAAGTGTGGATCCACAGTTGGAAAGGCAATGGATCCATAGTTGGAAAGGTGTGGATCCATCTTTGGAGATGTGTGGATCCACAGTTGGAAAGACATGGATCCATAGTTGGATAAGTGTGGATCCATGTGGATCCATGGCTGGAGATGTGGATCCATGGCTGGAGATGTGGATCCATGGCTGGAGATGCAGATCCACCTCTGGAGATCCATGGATCCATCACCAGAGAGCCATGATGATCCCTCCATCCCAGCAGGATCCACGTCTATCCCACAGTGCCGATCCAAGGACCACCTTAACTCTTTCCCTGCTGCTCCTGCACCTCCTCCAGCCTCCGGCATCCGGGAGACTCCGGAGCGGGACACTCACCCTTTGACGTAGATGTCGCTCATCTTCTCCCCAGTGATGCTGAGGTCATCCAGGATCACATCCTTGGTGTTCCAGATGATGCAACGCAGGTAGAACCTGGAAAAATCCGGGAATAAAACCACGGGAAGGTGGGAAACTCATCCACCTGGAAGCCCAATCGTCCCACTGAGGGATTTCCCTGTGGAACCCGTTTCCCTGGAATGATCCCAAACTTGTACCTCAGCCAGGTGGGTGAATCCATTCCCGCCTGAGGCTTCCAAGCATTCCCAACTCCCTTCCTGAAGAAAAGGTGAGGAAAAAATGGGAAGTTACCTCTTGGCTTTGCGTGGAGTGACGTTGAAAGGAGGGCCGGGATGTCCCAGGGATTTGGGAAACAGATCCACCCACATCTGGAGCTTTCCCTGCATGGAAAAACAGAGCCCTGAAGCCTTGGGAGATTCCAAACTGGGATACCTGAACTTCCCCAGGGAGAACTGGGATCCTTGGGTGGGAAGGGAGGATCCCTCAATGGAAAAGCAGCATTAAAATTATTTTAGGGATGGTTGGGAATGTGTTGATGGATGTAAATCCTGGGAAGCGGCTGAGGGAGGTGGGAATGGTCTGGAGGACCAGGAAAAGCTGAGGGAGCTGGGAAAGGGGCTCAGCCTGGAAAAAACAGGGATCAGGGGTTTCTGGTTCTCCACAACTTCCTGAAAGGCGGGAATTGGGATCTGCTCCCAGGGAATAACGGGAAAAGAGGGAACGGCCTCCAGCTCTGCCAGGGGAGGCTCAGGTTGGAGATCAGGAGGAATTTTTTCATGGAAGGGGAGGTCAGGCCTTGGAAGTGCCCAGGGAGGTTTGGATTCCCCATCCCTGGAGGTGTCCAAGGAATTCCTGGATGTGGCACTCAGTGCCGAGGTGGGGATCGGTCCCAGCTTGGACTCGATGACCTTGGAGGGCTTCTGCAACCTCAGTGATCCCGGGATTCTGGGAGAAGAATTCTGAGTAGGACTTTTAGACCAAAAATGTAAAATTAAATTAGATTAAATTAAACGAAATTAAATTAAATCAACTTAAATTCAAAAATGGGAGCAGATCCTGGAGGGAATGACCACCTCCCTTCCCTGGGAACATCCCGTATCCCAGCAAGATTCTCCCCCTGGATATGGCTGGATCAGGAGATGACATTCCTGGGCTCATCCCGGCCACATTCCAGGACTCACCTGCTCGATGTCCGGCTGGAGGGGGCTGTAGAGGCGCCGGGTCTCCACATGCTCCGGAACCAATCCCTGCTTCCGGAGCACAGCCAGGGCGAGCCGCTCCTCCACCGGCCCCAGGTGCGGATTCGGGGGTTTTCCATCCTCTGGGAATGGGAAAAGTGCAGATTTAATCCCACGGGAATGGATTTGGCCAGGAAGAGCAGGAGCAGCACAGCCTCCATTCCCAAATCCATCACCACAAACCCTCCCGGGCACAGGTATCCCATTCCCAGTGGGAAAAACTGGGGGGACCCTTGTTCAACAACCCCACAAATCAGCCAGGGAAACAGGGCAAGGATCCAGCTGGATCCCATGGAAAGGAGAATCCGATGATTGATCCTGCTCCTGTATCCTGGTCTCCTAAAGTCCTGGGATCCTAAATCAGGATTCCCATCAACCCTCAGCTGATGTTGCCACTCCCAACAGTTTATCCCAGAGGTTAAAGCCATCCAGGATCTTCAGGTGGGCAGACAGGAACGAGCTCCTGGTGGGATCCCATTTCTTCTTTGTGGGATTTGGGGTGAAAGATGGGAATGGGAGGAGGAGGAAGGAGGAGGAAGGACATGGAGACACCACCAGCACAGCCTGGGGGTTTTTCCAAGCTCCTAGTCCAGTCCAAGTCCCTGCTCCAGTCCCGCCAGGATATTTGTGGTCCTCCATCCATGGAAGACCTGGAATTATCTCCTCCTCCTCACCTGCTCCACACCAGCCCCTGATCCTGCCACAAATGGGCCAAAATTCCTCAATAATGGACATTCCTGCCTTCTCTTCCTGGTCAGGATCCATCCCTCCCTCCCTCCATCCATCCATCCGTCCATCCATCCCTCCATCCATCCCTCCATCCATCCATCCATCCATCCATCCATCCATCCCTCCATCCATCCATCCATCCATCCATCCATCCATCCATCCCTCCATCCATCCATCCATCCATCCATCCATCCATCCATCCCTCCATCCATCCATCCATCCATCCCTCCATCCATCCATCCATCCATCCATCCATCCATCCATCCATCCATCCCTCCATCCATCCATCCATCCATCCATCCATCCATCCATCCCTCCATCCATCCATCCATCCATCCCAGTATGGCCAATGGCCAACTCCTGCCTCCCCATCCCATTCCTGGGATGGGACATGATGCCCTATCCTTGGATATTGGGGAAGTGGTGGAGTCCCCACCCCTGGAGGTGTCCAAGAAAAAACTGGACATGACATTTGGACGAGGTTGGACTTGATCTTGGAGGTCTTCTCCCAGCTGAATTCTGGGATTCCAGGATCTTCAAGGACTTTTCCAACCTAAAAGATTCCCTGATTCTCTGAATCTGACCCGAACGATCCCAAAATCCCAGGCTGGGGTTGGTGGACTTCACCCCACTCCAGTCGTGCACCTTCCAGGACCTTTGAAACACAACGCACTCCATAAATATCATTCCAACTCCACCAGATCCAGGTGAGATATCCCAGCTCCTTCCTTGGCAAGGAAGCTCTTAACTCCAGCCAGCTGAGCTAATTCCCAATGATTTCCCAAGCCCTGGAATCCTGGCGTGTGCACACACGTGCGGCTTTAGGCACCGGGAAAAGACCGAGCCCCTCTCGGAGAGCAACAAATCTGGGATTTATGGAATAACGGGCTGGGGGGAGAGGCTTGTAAAATCCCAGCTCTCGTGTTTAACGGCTCCAGTTTATTCCCAGTCCGGCTCCGGAGCTCGCAGCTGGATTCCAGATCTGCTCCGGGTCAAGCCTGGGGCTTTGTTCTGCTGTTTGAACTCACGACCATTAAAGCAGGCGAAGGTGACAGGAGGCACTGGCACGGGGAGCGGGGGGGACACATTTTAACACCTCCCCAGCTTTCCCTGGAAAATTTTTCCATAAGGAGAGGCTGTAAAGGATTCCTCGCTTCCCTTCTCCTCAGGGGAAAACTTGAATTCCTGAAGGAGTTTGTGCTTTGTTTCCCAAGAGAGGGGAGAGGGACCAGCACTGGGTTGTGCCTCCTTTTGTGTCTCTGGTGATGTCCTAAAAAAAATCCTACCAAAATTTAGGTGGGATATTGGGAATTCTTCCCTGTGAGGGTGGGGAGGGCCCTGGAAAAGAATTCCCAGAGAAGCTGTGGCTGCCCCTGAATCTCTGGAAGGGTCCAAGGCCGGGTTGGATCTACCTGGGATAGTGGGAAATGTCCCTGCCCGTGGAGGGGGTGGAACCGGATCATCTTTAAGGTCTTTCCAACCCAAACTATTCCATGATCCCAAACTGCAGCTCCTGGATCAGGCCCAGTGGGATTTCACCTCTTCCAGAGGCCAAAACCCTCTTTTTGTGCCTTAAAGAAGAGTTTTCCCAAAAAAACCCCCTCCTATAGAAGGAATGTTGGGTCAGATGCAGGTGCCATAGACAAACAAAAAACTCCTCCCCGAAATTCCAGGATTTTTGTCCTCTTTGGTAGAAATTGGGTTTGTCCCCCGATTCCCCCAAATCCTGAAGGAATTCCCAGGTCTGTGTGTGGGATGTTGTCTCCCTCTAGTGACCATCCCCAAAATGAGATTCCAGTGGCAGAGCCGCTCTTCCGGCCCCGGCAGCACTTGGAATGTCAGGCTGGAGCTTCCCATCCCACAGTGGAGTGGGTTTGGATTTGGGTCAATCGCTGGATTGAAGGTCTGGATTCATTCCCAGGATTTGGGACACGGTCAAGCTTGGGAATGGTTCAGAGCCAATGGGGACAGTGAGGAGGAGGATGAGGACAATGCCACTCCTGACTTCCATGATGTCCCTCTTCGTGACGTCTCCAAGCACTCGGAACACCAGGCTGGAGCTTCTCACTCCCAAGATGGGGGTGTTGGGTTTGGTCCAACTCAAGGTCAACGTTCCTGGATTGAAGGTCTCCAATCCCAGGATTTGGAGCATGGCCAAGTTTGGGAAATTAACATGGACAGTGAGGAGAAGGATGGGGACAATGCCATCACCCAATCCCAAACTCCATAATGCTCCTCATGATGTCTCCATGCACTTGGAATGTGAGGTTGGAGCTTCCCACAAACTCAAGGTCAACCTTCCTGGATTTAAAGTCTCCAATCCCAGGATTTGGAGCACGGCCAAGCTTGGGAATGGTTCAGAGCCAATGGGGACAGTGAGGGGGAGGGTGAGGACAAGTCCCTCAGCCAATCCTGGCCTTCACAATAACCCTTCTTGTGACATCTCCATGCACTTGGAATGCGAGGTTGGAGCTTCCCACCAACTCAAGGTCAACCTTCCTGGATTGAAGGTCTCCAATCCCAGGATTTGGAGCACGGCCAAGCTTGGAAAAAGGGCAGAGCCAACATGGACAGGGAGGAGGAGGATGAGGACAATGCCATCACCCAGTCCTGGTGATGTCTCCATGACATCCAGCTCCATCCCTTGCTCTGGATAAGGGAAATTCTGCTATCCCGAAGCATCCCTGACACCTTACCCAGCTCGGACAGGACGTACTCCTGCTCCCGGAAGATGATCCGGTCAGATTTGTAGGTGGGAGCTTTGTAGTTGTGCTGCAGGGAGAAGAGGTGGAGAAGCTGGGAAGGGCGGAGTTGGTCTCTCCACTGGTTGGGGCCGGAGCTGAAACAGAACAGAATCATGGAATCATGGAATCATGGAATCATGGAGTCATGGAGTCATGGAATGGGTTGGAAAGAGGTGAAAGATCATCCAGTGCCACCCAGGGACACCTCCCACTATCCCAGGTGGATCCAAGCCCCAATGTCCAACCTGGCCTTAGACATTCCCAGGGATCCAGGGGCAGCCACAGCTGCTCTGGCAATTCCAGCCCAGCCCCTCCCCACCCTCCCAGCCAGCAATTCCTTCCCAAGATCCCACCCCAACCTCCCATTCCTGGGATTGGGCAGCACCAGCTTCTCTGGGGGTGTGTCCTCAGCACGAGGTCACCAGGAGACACCAGGGATGGAACAGGATCTCCCTGGAGGAGAACCAGGACTCTGGAAGCACAGCTCCACACGGGTCCCCCAGGACAGCCTTGCCCTGATCCTGTGGCCACCTCAGCATCCCAATCCCGGGATCCAGGGCCATTCCAAGCCCAGGGAGATACCCACACGCAGTAGGTCTGGGGGAGGCCGCAGCGTGCCCCGTATTTGGACAGGAAGCGATTTTCCAGGTCGATGACGGTCTCTCCGATCTTCTCATCCTTGGACAGGAGGTCGTAGTCATAGAGGGTGACCTTGAGGTCCTTCTCCAGGGGCAGGGTGCAGCTCAGCTCGAACATCCTGGAAACGGGAGCGGAGAAGTGCTTGGGAAAAGAGGATCGTGCTGCCGGAATTCCGTGGGAATGGATCCACACCCCATCCCATCCCATCCCATCCCATCCCATCCCATCCCATCCCATCCCATCCCATCCCATCCCATCCCATCCCATCCCATCCCATCCCATCCCATCCCATCCCATCCTGTCCCAGATTCTGGTGATTCCATGTCCTCCATCCCATGGGATGATCCCAGTGATTCCTTGTCCTCCATCCTGTGGGATGATCCTGGTGATTCCCATCCCAGTGATTCCCTGTCCTCCATCCCAGATCCCAGTGATTCCCTGTCCCCCATCCCATCCCATCCCATCCCATCCCATCCCATCCCATCCCATCCCATCCCATCCCATCCCATCCCATCCCATCATTAATGGGATGGATCATTGAGGTGCTGAGGTCACTCTGGACCAGCAGTGCCAGGGCTGTGAGGTGGTGCCTGAGTTTCTCAAGGAATCACGGAATCCTGGAATGGTTTGGATCAGGAGACACCTTAACGACCTTCTCATTCCAGACCTCCCACTATCCCAGGTGCATCCAAGCCCCAATGTCCAACCTGGCCTTGGACACTCCCAGGGATCCAGGGACAGCCACAGCTTCTCCACGAATTCCAGCCCAGCCCCTCCCGACCTTCCCAGCCAGCAATTCCTTCCCAAGATCCCATTAATTTTACTCCTTCTCTGTCTTGCTTTGTTGGGAAGGTGTCCCAGCACTGGTGGCCTGGAGTGGTGGGAGCAGCCTTGGAAAATCAGATGGATTTTATGGGAAGCAGGATTTGATCCCTGTTGGTGCCTCCTGCATCCAATCCCGGATTTTGACAGCCTGGAGCTCATCCCAAGGGGCAGCTCCGATCTCTGGGACAGGACCCAGGGAATGGCTGGAGCTGTGCCAGGGGAGGTTTAGTTTGGATATTGGGAAAAGATTCCTCATCCAGAGGGTGTCAGACACTGGAATAGCTCCCCAGGGAATGGGCACATTCCCAAGGCTGTCAGAGCTCCAGGAACATTTGGACAACACTTCCAGGGACAGGGTGGGATTGTTGGGATTGTCCTGGGAAGAGCTGGATCAATGATCCCTGTGGGTCTTGTCCAACCCAGGACATTCCATGATTCTCTGATTTTCCAGAACAAAGCCCCATGGAGTTGAGCTTTCCTCAGTTTCCCTGCTCCTTTTCCAGCCCTGCCAAACACCTTTTTCCTGGAATAAACCCATTACCCTTGGATTTTTATCCCATTTGTGAGGGAAACAACTCAATTATCCCTGGATAATCCTTTTCCAGAACATTTGGACATGTCCCATTCCTCTCCATTCCTCACGTTTTTCCTTGGGTCAAAGTTCCTGGATGAGGAGGAGAAATTCCCCAAAATCTTTCCCATCAATGGGATGATCCAAATTCCTCCACTATGGAATTCCACAATCCACACCTCAGAAATCCCAGGGATCGGTGAATGAGAGCCGAGGGAATCATGGAATGGTTTGGGTTGGGAGAAACTTTAAAATCCATCCCATTCCCAATCCCTGCCATGGGCAGGGACACTTCCCACTATCCCCAGTTGCTCCAGACTGGAATTGGGTGTTGGAATGGGAAGCTCTGGTTGGCTCAGCACAATTTTCTCAATAGGACATCAAAAAAATTCCGTGAATCCCGAACGGAATCCACACTTACTTCCCAAAGACGGGCTCCAGAGTGCAGGGAAGGTAATTTTCCTGGTCATTTATGGATTTCTTTCCCACGGAAATCTTCACGTAGGGATCGCACTGGAGGCGGGAACGGAAAGAAGCACAAAAATCCCATGGGATTGTTGGATTGGGAGCGACCTTAAAACCACCCAGTCCCACCCTCTTCCATAGGTTGTTCCAAATCCCATCCCTCTCCCTACTCAAATTATTCTGGGAATTCGGCATCGGTTTGGAAATCAGGGAATTTAATTCAAGTCGGATTTGTTTTTTTGCCAGGAGAAGCAAAAAATTCAAGGAAAAGATCCGATTCCACCGGAAAGATTTCACCTGGATCTACAGGGATCCATCATCCCAGTCACATCCAAAAATTCCCTGGAAAAAGGATCCAGACCAAGTTTCCTCATCATTTTTCCCAGATTTTCCTTTCCCTGCTGATATGTTTTTTAAGGAATGGGTTGGAAGCAGCACTCAGGGAATGGAATGAGCACCCAGGTCTTCCTGGGGCTGGGATGAGCCTTGGAAAATTCTCATCCCAGGGGAAATTTGGGATCAAATTTGGGTTGGTTTTGGGGTTTTAAATGCAAAAAAACCCTTTTTTTCCCCTTTCTTTTAAATCCTCGGGAATCACTTATGGGAGATTTCGAAGGAATTGAACACTTCCATTCCAAATCCATTGGAAAAAAAAACGGGAAAATTCAAGAGCAGTTGGAATTTCTTTCTATATTTTTCCATACATTCCATATACATGCATTTCCCATATTCCATTTATATAAAAATATATTTCTTTTTCCATATGTTTTTCCATATATTTTCATATATATAAATTTTTCCATCTCTTTTCCATATCTGTTTATCATTTTTCCCATCTATTTTTCCTGTATTTTTCCTCATATATTTCCCACAGTTATTCCTTGAATTTTCCCTTGTTTTCCCGGGGAGCAAAGAGACTGAAAAAGGATTTTTCCCTTCCCTGAGTTTTGGGGAGTTTTGGACCTACACAGTTCCCATTTTCCCAGAATTTTGCTTCCAGACCAGCAAAGCTTTGCAAGAAGAAATTTTGCAAAAAACAGGATTTTGTTTCCTTTGGCACCAAAACACCAAAAAAAAACCCCCCAAAATAAAACCAAACCCAAAATTCATTGAACTAATCCTGAAAAATCCCTCCAGATAGAGGAGGAGTTGGCTCCTGGAATTCCCAGATATTCTGAGGGAGGCAGAAAAGAGGGACAAATTCCAACATTTTAAGGCAAATCCACAAATTTTGACCAAATTTTGACCAAAAAACTGTTCCAAGAATCCATTCCAGGAGCCAACCCAGAGCTCTTCTGCAGCTTTCCCACCGGGATACCTTCCCATTGGAATCCTTGGGCTGGAGGTCGAAGGCCCGGATGATGTAAACCCGGACCAAACATTCCTGGAGTCCCCTGGCCGGGAGCTGCTGGAATTGCCGGGGAGGCACCGGGACACGCGGATCATCGGGAAGAGGATAAATCCTGAAGGAGCCCTGGGAAGAACGCAGGAATTCAGGGAACAACACGTGGATGAGGGTCCTGTAGGACCAGGTTTGGAATGACTGAGATGAATCGTGGAACCATGGAATGGTTTAGGTGGGAAGGGACCTGAAAGCTCATCCCGTTCCATGGGCAGGGGAAAATTCCATTATCCCAGGTGGATCCAAGCCCCAGTGTCCAACCTGGCCTTGGACATTCCCAGGGATCCAGGGGCAGCCACAGCTGCTCTGGCAATTCCAGCCCAGCCCCTCCCCACCCTCCCAGCCAGCAATTCCTTCCCAAGATCCCAGCCCAAGCTCCCCTTTCCCAGTGGGAAGCCATTCCCTGGCTCCTGTCCCTCCAGCCCTTGTCCCCAGTCCCTCTCCAGCTCTCCTGGAGCCCCTTTAGGCCCTGCCAGGGGCTCGCAGCTCTCCCTGGAGCCTTCCCTTCTCCAGGGGAACATTCCCAGCTCTCCCAGCCTGGCTCCAGAGCAGAGGGGCTCCAGAATCCTGGAATGCTTTGCGTTGGAAGTGACCTTAAATCCCACCCCACCCCATCCATAGGCAGGGACAACTTTCTCTATCCCAAGGTGGCTCCAATCCCCATTCAAGCAGCCTTGGACACTTCCGTGGATGAGCATTCCATAACTCCCACAATTCCTGGAGTCATGGAATGATTTGGGTGGGAAAGGGCCTTAAAAATCCTCCAATTCCCACCGCTATGGACACAATCCATGGGGAGAGGGCCATTCCCACCTTGAATTCCCCCACGACCGAGGGGTCGTCACTGGAATCCTGGGATCTGCCCCGGAATAGTTTGAAGGTGTGGCAGAAGTCGGAGAGATGCTCAAATTCCTCCACGTTTTCCAGCTCCGTCTCGTAAACCTGAGGAGGAAAAGATGGAGCAGGGAAAAAATTCCAACCAAATCCCTCAGTCCATGGAAAATTCAGCCCACTGGGAGAAATTTCCAGGGATTTTCCCCCTTTTTTCCTTCTGGGACAGTGAGGAGAATTTGGGAATCCCACAAAAAATGCCAGCCCATCCCAACAACCCAGACAAAGCCGAAGTCTCCTGGAGGGTTTTTCATGGATAGAAATCTTCCAGCTGGGAATATTTTCCTTAAAATCAAGGAAAATCTTCCCTGTTTGGGAGTTTGAGTTAAATTTAGGATTTCTTGTGCCTGAATCTCCCTCTTCCCTGAGAAATCCCAGATTTTCCTCATTCCCAAACCCTTCCCAGGGTGGCAGCTCCCCACCCCATACACCACTTCCCAAAGGAAAACTTCTTGGAGTTTCCTGAAAGGATTTTCCAAAGGAAATGGAGTTTTCCACACTGGGGAAAACGTTTCTTTTTTTTTTTTAATCCAGATGGAAAAAAAGCCTGAAATCCCAAGGAAATCATGGATAGAGGAATTCCATCCGACAGAAGCCACTCACCTTCAAGGTGTCGAATCCCTTTTCCAAGTAATATCCACATTTTTCCCTCTCTCCCGTGGAAGCGTAAAATTTGCTCCACCAGTCGATGAATTCCTCCTCCTGCAGCCAGAGATCCCAAAGTTATTCCTTTTCCACAAGGAAAATCCCAGGAAAACCACAGCAGCAGCTCCCAGATTTGGGAAGCGAACCCTGCATCAACCCCATCCCTGATTTCCAGGATTTTTGGGATGCTCCCAGCCTAAATCCGGCTGTTGCTGCCACTGTGGATATTCCCAAGAGGATGATTCCCCATGGGAAGATGAGGTAGAGTTCCAAGAAGAATATTCCGAGAATTTAGAGCATTTTTAGGGAATTTTTGGCCACTCAGAGGGTGGTTTTCCCAGGATTCCCATGAAGGGAATTAATTTAACTCCGATGTTAACAGCCTGAAATGTCCTAATTTTAGCCTTTCCCTGGAATTTTTCTGGGATTTGGGAGACAGGGATTGACTTCCTGGTTGTATCCCAGCACCACCCAACCTCCAAATCCCTACAAAACCTGTGGATAAATGAACAAATCCATAAAATTCCCATCTTTTCATTAAAACACAACGGTGCTCAGGTCTTCGGGAAGGACACAACCCCTGGATGAAAAAAAACCAGGAAAATCCCACAAAACCTCAGCTCCCACCATCACCCATCGCCTCATTCCCAATCCACACCATTCCAGCTCCAAGGATGCTGCTCCAAGAGAAAAATCAGCCACGCTGGCTCAGCAATTCCATGGATTTTGTAGGAATCCTGTTTTTGAGATCACTTTTACCAATGATCCATGAAAAATTCCTGCAAAACCCTGGTGCCTCCTTTTAGGAGGCCACAAAATTCCAGCTCGGTGGCCTCATGGAGGATTCCAAATGGAATTTTACTGGATTTATATTTGAAGCCAATGGCACAGGATTTACTGGATAGACAATGGATTTAATTGGAATATTCTGGAAATTCACTCTGAGGCTTCTGCCACCTCCTTTTATCTTCTTTTTTTTGGGAAAACCCAAATTTTCCTTTCATCACTTCCCATTTTATTGTTTCAAAGGCTCCACTCGGACACCGTGACATTCCACAGGTATTGGGATACAAGGAAAACGCTTGGATTCCTCCCAGGACTTACCCATGGAATCTTCTGCAGCCCCAAGGGAAAGAGTTGGATTAGAGATTTTGGTGGATTTTGACCAATATTCCAATAAAAAACAGGGAAAACACAAAAAGGAGGGAAAGGGAGCAGCTGGAATGTTAACAGCCATGGATATGATTCCATTTGGGAATGGGAAAGCCGTGGAAAGCGATGGATCGGCAAACGATGGATTGAGGGATTTCATTTATCCAGGGGATGGATAAAATTCCCTCCAGGTATCCCACACCACCTCCAGGGGTTTATCCTGGACATGGCACAGAGGATCTCTGGGATTGGGATCTGTGCTCCCTTTCCAGCTTTTTTCATGGATCCCACTGGGTGCAAGCCCTGGGTGGGCGTCACTTGGGGATAAATTTATTCCCCGTTGGCCAAATCCTCAGATTTTCCTGGAAAAGGAGCTTATTCCCACCTGGAAAGCTGCTGCCATCATTATCCAGAGGTTTCCTGTCTCCCAATCCCTGTTCCCCCCCTCTTCCTTCTCACCACCCTTGAACTCCAACCTTCTTCCAAAGAGGGATCCATCCCTTGGATATCCTGGGAATTATGGGATCATTTCCCCTGTTACCATCATCTCAGGAGCTGCAGCAGCTCCAGGAACAAAGCAGGGCTGGAGGGAGGGGAATTTCTCCCTTATGGAAAAAAATTCCTGGCTGTGAGGGTGAGGAGGGGCTGGGCCGGAATTCCCAGAGCAGCTGTGGCTGCCCCTGGATCCCTGGGAATGTCCAAGGCCAGGTTGGACATTGGGGCTTGGATCCACCTGGGATAGTGGGAGGTGTCCCTGCCCATGGATGGGGTGGGAATGGGATGGGATTTTAAGGTCCCTTCCCATCCAAACCCTTCCAGGTTTCTGGAGCCCCTCCGTTGGATCCACCTGAGATGGTGGGAGGTGTCCCTGCCTGTGGAACTGCATGAGCTTTCAGGTCCCTTCCCATTCCATAATTCCATGATTCCGGGGCATCTCCTGGAGGAGAGGAGCTCGGGAGGGACTCACAGACACCTCTGAGCATCCGTTCCCTGCTGAGGAGCCCAACAAGGGACTTACTCCTCTGTTACTCCTCTGTTACTCCTCCGTTACTCCTCTGCTACTCCTCTGCTACTCCTCTGCTACTCCTCTGTTACTCCTCCATTACTCCTCTGTTACACCTCTGTTACTCCTCCGTTACTCCTTTGTTACTCCCCTGTTACTCCTCTGTTATTCGTTTGTTACTCCTCTGTTACTCCTCCGTTACTCCTCCATTACTCCCCTGTTATTCCTCTGTTACTCCTCCGTTACTACTCTGTTACGCCTCTGTTACTCCTCTGTTACTCCTTTGTTACTCCTCGGTTACTCCTTTGTTACTCCTCGGTTACTCCTCCATTACTCCTCTGTTATTCCTTTGTTACTCCTCCATTACTCCTCCGTTACGCCTCTGTTACTCCTCCGTTACTCCCCTGTTACACCTCCGTTACACCTCTGTTACTCCTCCGTTACTCCTCCATTTACTCCTTTGTTACGCCTCTGTTACTCGCCTGTTACTCCTCTGTTACCCCTCCGTTACTCCTCTGTTACTCCCCTGTTATTCCTTTGTTACTCCTCCATTACGCCTCCGTTACACCTTTGTTACTCCTCCGTTACTCCTCTGTTACTCCTCCGTTCTTCCAGCTCCTGCAGCTTTCCCTGTCGGACCCACAAATCCCCCATCCCGGGACACATTAACAGATCCCAGCGGAGCCAATTCCAGCTGATCCGTGCCTGTAAATGATTTGGGATAATTGGTTGTTTGCTGGGTCTGCTCCTTCCCGATCCAAGCCCACATTTCACGGCTTCTCCAGTTACTGCTCCTTGGAAGAGCTCTGGGTGTTGGATGGCTCCTCCTGGGAATGGTTCCCAGTGCTGCCCCCGCCTTGGAATGTTCCCGATGGTTTTGATATTCCCAGTTTGGGAGCCAGCCAGCCCATGGCACTGCCACTGGGGAGGGGGGGAAAGCATTCCCAGAGAAATCTCCAGGGCTGGATTCCCACAGCCGGGGTTTGTAGGATCGTGGAATGGTTTGGGTGTGGAAGGGATCTGAAATCTCATCCCAGATCCATGGGCAGGGACAGCTCCCACTATCCCAGGTGGATCCAAGCCCCAATGTCCAACCTGGCCTTGGACATTCCCAGGGATCCAGGGGCTGCCACAATTTTTCTGGGAATTCCAGCCCAGCCCCTCCTCACCCTCCCAGCCAGGAATTCCATCCCAAAATCCCACCCCATTCCTGCCCTCTGGCACTTCCAACCCTTCCCCCTCATCCTTTATGCCCCAGCAGGAGGCAGATCCCGGTGAAATCCAGGATGCCCCTCACATGCTCTGCACTGGGCTGGAATTTTTTGGCTGGAAAAGCTTTTTTCCAAAGATTTCCCCGGCTGCAGCCCCTGGGCCTCGTTCCCAGCTCCGTGCAAAGCTCTGGAGCTCTAAAGGACAAGGAGTCAGGAAGGAAGATGGGAACTCAATTTTCCAACTCAAGGAAACATTCCCAGTTTTCTGCGACCTGGGGTTTATCACATTGACTCCCATTCCTGGAGGATCCCAAAAAAACCGGGACAATGGGATGGTTTATTCCCACCTAATATTCCCTAAGTTTGATTTAAAATTATTGCTTTGCAGCTTTTCCCTCCTTTTTTTATTTTTTCCATGGATTTTTTTTTGGTCCTAAACCAAAAAAAAACCACATCCATGGAAATTAAAAATACGGACAGACAGCAGGATGGGAATTTTTGGGAATTTTTGCTTCCATGGTCGGGATCCCAGCACTGCCACCTCTCTGGGATAGAGAAATCCACCCGCTGGAAAATATTTGGATCCCTGGAATTGTCCAAGGCCAGGTTGGAATGGGCTTGGAGCAACCTGAGATAGTGGGAGGCGTCCCTGCCTGTGGAAATTGTGGAATGGGATGGGATCTAAGGTCAGTACCACCCAAACCATTCCATGATTCCATTGGGAAACTAATCAGGATAATTTCGGATACAGGGAATTGCCCCTCTGGAGCATTATCCCTAACAAGCCAAAGCAGCTCCACTGCCCTCCCTATAAAACCCAGGAATATCCCAACGTCTGCTTTTCTCATGGAAAAGACACAAAGGCAGCAGGAAAAGGGAAGGGATCCTTAAATTCCATCCCACCCCATCCATGGGCAGGGACACCTCCCACTATCCCATGTGGATCCAAGCCCCAGTGTCCAACCCGGCCTTGGACATTCCCAGGGATCCAGGGGCAGCCACAGCTGCTCTGGCAATTCCAGCCCAGCCCCTCCCCACCCTCCCAGCCAGCAATTCCTTCCCAAGATGCCAGCCCAAGCTCCCCTTTCCCAGTGGGAAGCCATTCCCTGGCTCCTGTCCCTCCAGCCCTTGGCCCCAGTCCCTCTCCAGCTCTCCTGGAGCCCCTTTAGGCCCTGCCAGGGGCTCGCAGCTCTCCCTGGAGCCTTCCCTTCTCCAGGGGAACATTCCCAGCTCTCCCAGCCTGGCTCCAGAGCTGAGCTGCTCCAGCCCTCTGATCATCCTGGTCCCATCCCTGGATCTCTCCCACATTTCCGTGTCCTTCCTGCGCTGGGATCCCAGAGCTGGAGACAGAATTCCTCCCAAAACCACCTTGATTCCCTTTGGAATGAGTGGAAAACCCAAGGAGACACCGGCAGCCAGCTGGAATCCCAAATTCCTAAGCAGCAAGAGGGATTTTTCCCAGAAGGAAACGTCTCCTTCCATTTAAATCCGTAGATTCTCATGGATTCAGGTCATTAATTAAGCGATTGATTAATTAATTAAGCGATTAATTAGCAATTAGAAATTAAGCGATACCTACATGAGCCAGGGCCCGGGAATCCGGGATGTTAATTAGTGCTGAGCTCGTCAAACCCTCGGAAAGCTACAAATTAAAACGATCTGTTATCCAAGGAATTCCGGGAACAGGGATGAACACAAAATTCGGGAAAATTAAAGGGATTAATCCAAACAAATATCCCCAATCCTGTGGTTTCCCAGGATGAGGAAACTTTGGGATGAGCGCAGGGTTGGTTTTTAGGGATGTTCGGCAAAAAGCTGGAATGAGCTAGAGGAAAAATGGGATATTAAAGGGAAAAAATACGGAAAAGTTGTTAGTAATTCCCAGTGGAGGAGAGGCTTTTCCCTGGATACCGAGGGCTGCTAACACAGGGAGTCATCCCGGGATCCAAGGAGGGATCTGAGCCAGGGGGGTTAAGAACAGGATTGGGAATGCTCAGGATGAAATTCCAGGTCCAGCCCATCCTGGGCAAACCAAAACCCGGGATCACTTCCATGGGCAGGAAGCGGCAGCGCTGCTCCTGGATTCCAAGGGTTCATCCCTTGGAGGTGGAAAAGGTGGAAAAATGAGAGGTTCTTCCCAGAAAACAGCCGAGTTTGAGGATCAGGTCGATCCCGACAGCATTCCCAGTTATCCAGCTCAGGCTCGTTCCCAAAACTCTGCTCCGATCCCACCAAATCCAGACCGGCATCCTTGGGTCAAACCCCACAACTTCCAGCTGTTCCATAGGGAAAAAATTCCCTGAGGATCATTTTCCACCAGGATTCCCTCACAGCTCCTGTGGGCGCTGGGAATGGCTCCTTTCCAGCCGATTTATCCATGAGCAGACGGAAGAATTCCCTGCTCATCCCATGGACCTGTGGAAGCCCTTCCAGAGCCTCTTCCCGTGGGAATGAACCCTCGGAAAACACTGGGAGCAGAGCTGGCAGGACAAAGCCTGATCCAGCAGCCTCTTCCACAAATTCCACCTTTCCAAAACCCCGCTCCCTTGTCCTTCTCCCAAAGAACCAAACTAGATGGGATTAGCCGGGAAAAAATCGCTTTTCCATGATTTTTTTTTTTTTTTGGAGGGATTTTTGTCACACTGGGTGACCGGGATGTGATTCCCCTGCACTTAAACTCCAGCTGAACTCCTGATCCCGCCTGGATGAGATGGATAAGGCGCTCCCAAACCTCGGAGCAGAGGGATTTCACCTCCGGTTGTTTCCCCGATTTTCCAAGGAAAGCAACAAAGGGACCCTTTGTTCCAGGCATCCATCGGAGCAGGGAGCAAAGCCAGGCTTGGCAAGGAGGGAGAAAAACTCCGGAGCCACACAAAGAAATGCATCCATGAAAAATCCTGGCTCCTGCTTCCAACGGCACCGCTGGAAGAGCCCTGGGCATGAGCTGCTGGCTTGGGATCCGTCCCTTTTCCTGAGAAGGAGGAGCAGGATGGTCCCTGCCGGCCGGGATTGCTCCTTGACCTCCCAAATCTGGCCCTGGATGGGCGGGAAGGATCCCTGTGGTCCATCCACACCCCGATCCATGGCCACCTCCAGGAGAGGAGCAGCTTCCAGGGCCAAAATTCCGAGGTGGGAATTTTGGGTTGGCTTTCCAGGAAGAAGCTCCCTCCTCTCTCAAAAAAAAATGGGAAAAACGAGGAAAGAAACAAACAGAGAAAGAGGAATCTGGGGTCAAACTGAAGAACTCCGTTCATGGCAAGGGGATTGTTTGGGAAGTGGTTTTTTCCGGAAAAAAATGCCGGAATTTTCCACTTTGGAATGGTTTTGTCGTATCCCTCTCCCCCTTTTCTTCCCAATTAAACTCTTCCCTAAATTTGACCCAAGCTTGGAGATGTTTCCAATAAATTTATCCCAGGGAATAAAGCTCCAGTATTCCAAAGCTCCGTCTCATTCCTTCCTACGGGATTTTGGGAATGGGATCCCCCATTCCCAGGAGCAGCTCCCGGAGCTCCAGGGGGCGTAAAGGGAGGTGTGTCCTTATCCAGAGGTTTTGTTCCCAAAGGAAAAAAAAAATGGGAGCAGATTTGCCACCAACATGGTTTTCCATGAAAAATTACAGGAATCTGAGCACAGAATTCCAGGGAATGGTGGGCACGGCTGATCCCACTCTGGGCATCCCAGGGTGTTCCCTCCATCCAGACCACTCAGAAAAATGGGACAAAGTGGGAATCCCACCAGTGGGAATGACCAAAACTACATTTTCTGAGCACTTCCAGCACCGGATCGTGGGAGATCCCGATTCCGGATCACAGGAAACCCTGGATCCTGATCAAGGGAGACCCCAGCTCCACATCCCAAGTTGGGATCCCGCAGTGAGTTCAGCCCCCAGAAAATTCCCACATTATTCCCTCAGTTTTATCCCAAGTTTCTCTGTCCTGGACTAAAAAAAGGGGGATTTATTCCAAAAATTCCTGTTCCCTAATTCCACGTTTTCCATGGATGCGCTTCAGTTACTTCCCTGATCCAAGATGAAGCCCAGCTGTAAATTTTAAGGATAAATCCTTAAATGGGAAGCAAAAAGGAGGGAATGAGGCTGCTTTCCCGATTTCCCAATGCTCCAATCCGGAGCATTTTCGGGAGTTGCTTTTTGCTTTCCACACTTTTCACCGGAGCCAACTTTTCCCAAATTTCCTGTCCAGTTGCTAATGGAGACTGAAGGATTCCAGGACAAGATCCCAATGGAGCTGTGAATGGGATCATGAAATCCTGGAATGGTTTGGGTGGGAAGGACCTTAAATCCCATCCCATTCCACCTTTTCCATGGGTGGAATCTCCCACTATCCCAGGTTTCTCCAAGGCATTTCCAGGGATGAGGATTTGGAGTGAGCAGGGCCACATTCACAGGTTTTTTGGGAATTTTGGCCAAATTCCTGATTCTCAGCTAGATGTGGGACCCAGCCAAAGCCCACCTTGGGATACACCACAAATATCCAACAGCGATGGAAAATCCTTGGGAATAGAACCCCCAGGAGCCACCAAGGAGGTGGAAAAGAGCAGGATCCATGCCCAAGTTGGACATCTTGGATTTACCAACTCCTCCAACCCTGGAAGTGCTCAAGGCCAGGGAAACTGAGGCAGGAAACACCTGGAAGGCAGATCCCTTCCGGAAATCCCTGGCTTTTCCAGCCCTGCAGCATCCAGGAACCGGGAGAAGGAAAATTCCAGCCTTCGATATCCCACCAAGGGATAGGAGACCAGGAAAAGCTCCACCAAATATTCCTGACACCATTCCCAGCTGCTCCAGAGGCACTGGGATCACCTCTGGATCCGTGCATCCCACGCACAGCTCGGCACAGGCCCATCCCAAAGATTCCTTCTGCCAGAGAAGGAATCCGAGGGCTGTGGATATGGGAAGTTTCTGGAAGAACAGAAGGTCCAGGGGTGTGTCCGTCCTGATCATTCCCAAGGGAATGCTGACATCCC
Organism: Monarcha castaneiventris obscurior; assembly: GCA_026261815.1. Lineage (NCBI taxonomy): Eukaryota > Metazoa > Chordata > Aves > Passeriformes > Monarchidae > Monarcha > Monarcha castaneiventris. Next base: position 57,054 of record JAMPIT010000617.1, on the reverse strand, counting down.
TCCAATTCATTGGAACCGCACCGATTCCCCCCTCCTTCCATGTTCCCACCACCACGGATTCGGGATTCAGCAATCCCAGTCCAGTAAAATTCCTGCAAACAAGGAGCCAAACAGGGAAAAGGAGACCTGGCCATGGAGTGAGGATGATGGAGCCTCATGGAATTTTAGCTTTCCTCGGGAAGAGCCCGGCATGGATTTCTCTCCATCGGGAAAGCAAATCCAGGCCCTCATTCCCAATGTAGGGAATGAGGAGGAGTTCGGGGTTGTGCGAGTGAGGACAGGGAGGGAAAACACGTGGAAGCTGGAAAAGGATGGATCCAGCCGGATCCGGCCTCGCATCGGCACCGCTGTGTCCGTCCTCCCTCACCGGATCCACCAGAGCACGGAAAAATCCCGGGATCTTCCCAGCACGGCCGCATTTTCCGTACCTGGATGGGAATCAGGGGCTCCTTGTCGTCGATGTCGATGAGGACGTCGTCCCTGGGCGTGAGGCTGACGTCATCTGCAACCGGAGCAGGGCGTGATCCCGGGATTTGGGAATCCCAGGGATGAGAAACCTCAGGATCGACCTTCAGGAGCGATCCTAGCCTCTCCCAGACCCCATCTCCATCATCCCAGCCTGTCCCAGATGTTTCCCACCACCCAAAGTTCATATCCACGATCCCAACCCTATCCAGAGCCTCCACACCACACTAAGGTCATTTCCATGATCCTGACCTCATCCAGACTTTTCACATCATCCAAAATTCATCTCCATGATCCCAATCCCATGATCTCGATCCCATCCGGATCCTTCACACCACTCAAAGCTCATCTCCATGATCCCAGCCTCATCCAGACTTTTCACAATCTCCAAAGTTCATATCCATGATCCCAATCCCATCCGGAGCTCCAAGGAGCCAGGAAAGGGACTTCGGACACGGACATGGAGTGCCAGGACAAGAGGAAATGGATTAAACTGAAGGAGGAGAGATTTAGACGGGATATTGGGAAAAAATTCCTCCCTGTGAGGGTGGGGAGGGGCTGGGCTGGAATTCCCAGAGCAGCTGTGGTTGCCCCTGGATCCTTGGAAGTGTCCAAGGTCAGGTTTGACATTGGGGCTTGGATCCACCTGGGATAGTGGGAAAGGTGTCCCCGCCCATGGATGGGGTGGGAATGGGATGGGATTTTAAGGTCTCTTCCAACCCCAAATCATTCCAGGATTCTGGAGCCCCTCTGCTCTGGAGCCAGGCTGGGAGAGCTGGGAATGTTCCCCTGGAGAAGGGAAGGCTCCAGGGAGAGCTGCGAGCCCCTGGCAGGGCCTAAAGGGGCTCCAGGAGAGCTGGAGAGGGACTGGGGACAAGGGCTGGAGGGACAGGAGCCAGGGAATGGCTTCCCACTGGGAAAGGGGAGCTTGGGCTGGGATCTTGGGAAGGAATTGCTGGCTGGGAGGGTGGGGAGGGGCTGGGCTGGAATTGCCAGAGCAGCTGTGGCTGCCCCTGGATCCCTGGGAATGTCCAAGGCCAGGTTGAACATTGGGGCTTGGATCCACCTGGGATAATGGGAGCTGTCCCTGGGTGGAACTGGATGGGTTTGAAGATCCATTCCCACCCAACCCATTCCATGAGTCCACGAAGCAAACAAATCCCGATATTCCCAGCTACCTGGCTGCTCCTGGGGCGCCCCCGTGTCCTGCTGGAAGGGATCCCAGTAGAATTCCTGCAGGGAGCGGATCGTGCACTGCCCCACCACGGGCCGCCGGCCGAAGGGGCGGTTGTCGATGATCTTCAAGATGATGGGAGGGCTGTAGAGGCTCTCCTTGGGAAGACGCTGCGGGAAAAGGAAGGGAAGAGGGAATGAGGTCGGGAAGGGAGGGCAGAGGTTCTGCACCACCCCAAAAAACCAAGGGCAGAGTTAACTTCAGCAGAAGATCCCATTTTATGGGATTTTGAGGTCCTTTACTACAAGATCCATTTTTATGGGACTTTGAGGTCCTTCACCATAAAAATGCATTTTTATGGAACTTTGAGGTCCTTTATGGCAAAATCCCATTTTATAGGATTTTAAGGTCCTTCACAAGATCCATTTTTATGGGACTTTCAAATCCTTCACCATAAAATGCGTTTTTCTGGCACTTTGAGGTCCTTCACCATAAAATCCATTTTCATGGAACTTTGAGGTCCTTCATGGCAAGATCCCATTTTATAGGATTTTAAGGTCCTTTACAAGATCCATTTTTATGGGATTTCGGGGTCCTTCACCACAAGACCCCATTTTATGGAACTTTAAGGTCTTTCACCGTAAAATCCATTTTTATTGGACTTCGGGGTCCTTCACCAGATCCACTTTTAGTGGATTTTAAGATTCTTCATCACAAGATCCATTTTTATGGGACTTCAAGGTCCTTCACAAGATCCCATTTTTATGGTCCTTCACCATAAAATCCATTTTTATGGGACCTCCAGGTCCTTCACCAGATCCACTTTTAGTGGATTTTAAGATCCTTCACCCTAAAACGCATTTTCATGGGACTTTGAGGTCCTTCACCATAAAATGCATTTTTATGGAACTTTGAGGTCATTCATGACAAGATCCCATTTTATGGGATTTTAAGGTCCTTCATGACAAGATCCCGTTTCATGGGACTTTCAGGTCCTTCACAAGATCCATTTTTATGGGACTTCGTGGTCCTTCACCACAAGATCCCATTTTATGGAACTTTAAGGTCCTTGACCATAAAACTCATTTTTATGGGACTTTAGGGTCCTTCATCATCAAATCCATTTTTATGGGACCTCCTGGTCCCTCACCAGATCCACTTCTAGTGGATTTTAAGATCCTTCACCCTAAAATGCATTTTCATGGGACTTTGAGGCTCTTCACCCTAAAACGCATTTTCATGGGACTTTGAGGCTCTTCACCCTAAAACGCATTTTCATGGGACTTTGAGGTCCTTCACCATAAAATGCATTTTTATGGAACTTTGAGGTCCTTCACTACAAGATCCATTTTTATGGGACTTTGAGGTCCTTCACAATATCCATTTTTAGTGGATTTTAAGATCCTTCACCAGAAGATCCATTTTTATGGGACTTTAGGGTCCTTCACCATAAAATCCATTTTTATGGGACCTCCAGGTCCTTCACCAGATCCACTTTTAGTGGATTTTAAGATCCTTCACCCTAAAACGCATTTTCATGGGACTTTGAGGTCCTTCACCATAAAATGCATTCTTATGGACCTTTGAGGTCCTTCATGACAAGATCCCATTTCATGGGATTTTAAGGTCCTTCACTACAAGATCCATTTTTATGGGACTTTGAGGTCCTTCACAATATCCATTTTTAGTGGATTTTAAGATCCTTCACCAGAAGATCCATTTTTATGGGACTTTAAGGTCCTTCACCCTAAAATCCATTTTTTATGGGACCTCCAGGTCCTTCACCAGATCCACTTTTAGTGGATTTTAAGGTCCTTCACCCTAAAATGCATTTTTATGGGACTTTGAGGCTCTTCACCCTCAAACACATTTTCATGGGACTTTGAGGTCCTCCACAGGATCCATTTCTATGGGACTTCAGGGTCCTTCTCAGGATCCATTTTTTTTGGGATCCTCCCTCCACCCTGCACCCCGCCGGCCCCAGCGGGACCTCACCACTTCCATGTAGAGCACGCAGACGTCGAAGTTGGGGTTCTTCTTGACGTTCTTGATGACGCCGGACTGGACGCGCTGGCCGCCGCACTCCACCAGCAGGCTGGGCGAGGTCACGCTGGCCAGCTGGAAGCTCTTGAGGTTCCTCAGCCCCCAGGCCAGGATCTGCGGGATGAGAGGGCAGCAATTCCTGAGCCAAACTCCCGCTTCCGGGTTTCCGTGGAGCTCCCCGGTGATGGAGGGGAGCCTGGAGCTTCAGCCGTGCAGGAGATGCGGTGGTGGGAGTTATGGAATCCTTGAGGTTGGAAAAGATCTCCGAGGTCGTGGAGTTCAGCCTGTGACTGATCCACGCCTCGACACCAGAAATTCCTTGGACACGGCCAGGGATGAGGATTCCAAACCTCCCTGAGCACTTCCAAATGTGCCCACCTTTTCCAGGAGGAAATTCCTCCTGATGTCCAACCTGAATTTCATCCTTATCCCATCCCTTTTTCCCCTGGGAGCAGATCCCAACCCCTCCAGCTCCACCTTCCTGCCAGGGAGGTGCAGACAACCAGAAGGTTCCCCCCCTGGAGCCTCCTTTTCTCCGGAATCCAGCTTGGATCCCGTTCCCACCTCTCATTCCCAGATCCCGCGGGATTCCCGGCTCACCTCGATGGCCGTGCGCTGCAGGACGGGTTTGATTCCCTGTGGGACCATGTAAATGTTGGGCTCCCGCTGGGGCGGAGGATAGGGAAGGTCGGAATCCGCGGACTGCAGGAGCGGAGAGGGAAAGGAAACATCAGGAAGCTCCAGGATGGGATAACAACCTCTTTTCCATATTGGATCCACCCGGAGTCTCCATCTCTGCCAAACTCATCTACTCCCAGGAAATCCAGGACAGCTGAAGGAGGGAGATGAGGAATGGTGGGATGGAGGTGCCGGAAAAGTGGTTTTATCCCTTTAATCCGTCCTGGAGAAGATCCAACATCCCTGAGCTTTTCCCAAAGGATCTGCCCTCCAAGGTTTTATATTTTTTAGGGAATGACCGGATGAAACTGCCTCTATCCCATCCTGGGATCGCAGTGGGATGAGGAAAGGGATGAAGCAGCAGCAGCAGCAGGGTCATGGTTGGGCAATTCCCAAAAATTTAGTGGGAGCAGCACCATGGGATGGGGGATTGGCATCACCTCTGGATCTGGGAAGGGGCTGTGGCTCATCCCACAGTTCATGGATAATCCACAAATCCACGGGACAGGGCTCAGGTGAAACTACCTGAGAATTCCATCGGGATCATCCCAAATCTGGGCGGCAGCTGAGGAATTCCCAATTTGCCTTCCCGGAGCAGGAAAGCAGGAACCAGAATTCCTCCCCTCTCCTTTTCCTGCATCTCCCAGAGCCCCCAGAAAGGTGGGAATGAAAGCAAAACCTCTGGAAATCCATCCCAGGAGCATGGAATACTCTCCAGGCTGGAATTTTATCTGATTCAATGAAGTGTGGGCGTGTTTTAATTCCGGGATTGGGTCAGGGATTTTCTCTCCAAGGGGATTTTCCACAGTGGCACATGGAAAATCATGGAATCATGGAATGGTTGGGGTTGGATCCTTAAGGATCATCCAGTCCCAATCCCCTTTCCCATAAAATTCCAAGCTTTAATTTTCCTTGGGAATTGCCAGTGGTTCCTGAGTCCAGCTGCTCGTCAGCTGAAGGTTTTTTGGGAATTCCATCTGGGAGAAGGTGCCTGGGATTCCCACATGGAGCAGCCACTCCTCCATCCCATGATCCGCATGCTCCGAGTGCTGGTTAGTGCTGGCAGGGAATGGGAATTTTATCTGGAATAACCCAAAGGACAAGGGAGAGCTGCAGAGAATTCCCACATTCCATGGGTTACCTCTGGAACCCTAATTCTCAAAAAAATTCATTTCAGGCTGCTCGGGCCCAAAATCATGGAATGGTTTGGGTTGGAAGGGAGTTTAGTGATGAATCCTTCAGCAAATCCAATGGGAATTCCTTAGAAAAGAGTTCCTGCCCCATCCATCTTCTCCAGGATCCACTTGGATTTGAACCCTGCATCATTCCAGGTTTTTTTAAGTCCTTCCTGCTGCTCTCCCAGTGGTTTTCCAGGCGTTCTCCTGGATTCCAGCTGAATGCCGGAGGATGGAATGTTCCACTGGATGGACGGGAATGAGCAGGGAATGCTGGGAATGAGGTGGGAGCAGGGAGGGATCAGGGAAAAAGCAATTCCCAGACAAAGCCGGCTGGAGAGAGGAAAATCCATAAAAATTCTGCTGGGAGCCGGGATGGGTTGAACAAGGATAAATCAGAGGGAATCTGGGTGGAAAGAAGCTCTGGAAATCATGGAATCCAACCTGGATTTGGATCCAGGATGAGTGAAAATCAACATGGATGAGGCAAAAACAAAAGGGCTGGAAAAGATTCCCACTTTAAATGGAAGCTGGGATGTGATCCAAAGATAAATCCCAGAGTTTGGTAGGAATTCAGCCCCAAAAGGCCATTCCCAAAAAAATAATGGAGAAGGATGGAACCAGCCTGGTCCCTCAGGAGCATCCAAGAGGCACCGAAAACTCCGGCTGGCACCAATCCTTGGGATGCAGCTGTAGGAATTTTGTTGGGATGGGGTTCCCATGATCCTGCTCTCCCTGAGAGGCTCTGCTGGGATTTTCTTGGATTCTGGGAATGGGGAAGGAAGGGAAGGGAGCGATACCCATTGGAGGAGCCCCTCGGAGAACAAGGCGGGAATGCAGAGCTGTGGAATGCCCCATCCCGGAATTCCGGCGGTGGGAAGAAATGGAGGAAAAAGAGGAGAGAGATGATTATGGACACACGGAACACCGGGATGAGCTCCCAAGGAAAGGCGGCTTGGTGGGGAAAAAAATCTTGGAAAAATGCATTTATCCCACCCAATCCAAGCTTTCCTGGGAATGTTGCTCAGGTCTTTCCTAGCTCGTCTCCCGGATTTTGGGATTAACGACTCTGGGGGCCACCACAACATTCCAGGAGTTGTTCCCTTTCCCTGCCAGGAGTTTTCCAGGATCCCAACTCTTGGTTCAGCCTGGGATCGGCTCCATGGGATGCACACGGATAAAATCTTGGAAAGGTTGGGATCCTGGGCGTGGAATCAGAATCATGGCAATGATGGAATCATGGAAGAGTTTCCATGGGAAATCTCATCCCATTCCATGGGCAAGGAACTTTTCACTATCCGAGGTTGCTCCAAGCCCCATCCAACCTATCCTGGAATTTTTCAGGGGAATGGGACATGAGAATTTCCTTGGGAACAACAGGAACAATCTGGCACATCCTCGATTCATGGCAAATTCCCTTTGGAAAGTCCGGAATTGGGATTTCCCAAGGCCAGCCCAGCATTCCGGCTCTAGCATTCCAGGCTTGGAAGGATGGGACACCTCATTCCAGAGGGCAAACGGATCCCAACATTCCCAGCCACGGGGAAAAGCCCATCCTGTCGGGGGTCACTCATTTTCCCAAAATTCTGATGCTCCTGGCTTGATCCATCCTGGAAAAAGGGGATTTCTGAAGGAGACAAATTTGGACAATTCCAAGATGAAAAACAAGGAATTCCCAAAGACTCACCTCATCCAGGCTGGAGGAGAGCTCGCTCTGGGAAAGAGGAGGAGAGGATGGAATTAGAGGAATTCTCATCCCAAGTTTTATAACTGAAGGGAATCATGGAATGGTTTGGGTGGGAACGGACCTTAAATCCCATCCCATTCCCACTCCCTTCCCAATCCCAGGTGGATCCAGCCTGGCCTTGGACATTCCCAGGGATCCAGGGGCAGCCACAGCTGCTCTGGCAATTCCAGCCCAGCCCCTCCCCACCCTCCCAGCCAGCAATTCCTTCCCAAGATCCCAGCCCAAGCTCCCCTTTCCCAGTGGGAAGCCATTCCCTGGCTCCTGTCCCTCCAGCCCTTGTCCCCAGTCCCTCTCCAGCTCTCCTGGAGCCCCTTTAGGCCCTGCCAGGGGCTCGCAGCTCTCCCTGGAGCCTTCCCTTCTCCAGAGGAACATTCCCAGCTCTCCCAGCCAGGCACGGAAGCCCTTGGAGCATCTCCATGGGATCCTCTGGATCCTGGAATGGGATAAATTTGCCTTGTCAGGAAGGAGCTTCCCCACTCCCAGTTTTCCTTATCAGTGAGGAAAACCAGAACCTCTAGGTGGGAATTCCTCCATCCTAAAAGAATTTCCTAGGATGGGATGGAGGGGCTGCTGCAGGGCTGGAAACGGGATCCAAATCCCTAGGAAAGCTGGGAATGGTGCTGGGGCATTCCCAGGGATAGAGGAGTTGGAAGGAGGAATCGGGAATTACCTCGAATCCAGGGATGTGATGGACAGCCGGCTGCAGGGAGAGAACACAATTCCCATTAACATTCCCAATATTCCCAGTGCTAATTCCAATTTATCCAGCAGGGAAACCTCAGCCCCCTTCCATTCCCAGCTCCAAAAATCCTGGACTCTCCTCCAGCCAGGAGGCACCAAATCCACCCGGATGATTCCTGATGGGATCAAACAGCTCCTCTGGGAGCAATTCCCATTCCAAGGCCTTCCCAAGGCCTTTCCCAACTGATTCTGAGGGAATGAGGAGGAAGAGGCCACGTGTGGGGATTTGGGGCCTTTTCCTGGTGTTCGCGTTGGGATTTCCAGGGAAGAGGGAATTGTGGGATTCCCATTCCCGGTTAAAACTCAGGGCTGGGAAGAAAGAAGGGGATGGAAGGATTGAGCTTCCCAATCCATCCATTTTCCCTGGCAGCCATCGGAAAAGCCGGAGTGGCTTCAGCTTTCCCAAACCCCCTCCAGGAATAATTCCAAGGAAAGGGCAGCATTCCTTAGCGATTTGGCAATTTCCAGCTCCTTCGATATCCCTGAGACCCCCCAGGACTTGTCCTAGGAGAGATGGATCCATCCAGCCCATCCCACCTGGAATTCCACAGTTTTCCATCAATCCAACCCCAAACCACCTCTTTTCCCAGCTGGAAAACCTCAGCCTATGGAATTATCCCTCAAAAAGGGATAAATCCCAAATCCCTTCGGCTCTTCCCATGCTCCGAAGGCACCAATGGATGGACAAAACCCAACACCTGGAAAAGGTCGGATCCTGGAGAAGAACTGGAATTCCAGAGCATTCCAGGCTCGGGGTTGGATCTCACCTTTTCCCTCTGGATCAGCTCGAAGGCAGCCAGGAGCTCCCCGACATTCCGGCCGGATTTGAGGACGGGATACCAGGAGAGCCGGGGCGAGCGCTCCAGGCTGGGCCGGCAGATGCAGCGTCCCATGAATTCATCTGCCCCCTGGAAAGGGAATCCTGGGATTTGGGATCGCCCTTCCCATGCCTTTTCCCTGAAAAATCCATCCCCACGTATCCATCCCTCAGCCAAAAATCGGGAGCAAGGGGTGATGCCGTTATGGGATCAGGGCAGGAAAATGAAAGGATTGGTGCCCACAGAGCCTCCAGTTTTCCAGCTCCTTCCTGGAATTCTTAAAGCTGAAAATGCACTTTTTTTAGGAATTTTGGCTTAAAAGGTGGAATTCCTATCCCAGGTTTTCCAGAGCAGGAACTCAGAGCCTTCAGCAGCTCCTAAAATTCCCATTTCCTGCTCTGCACTGGGATCTTTGGGATCTTTCCTACTTCCCCCTGGGAATGAGCAGGAAAGAGGGGAAAAGATTCCTGAGATATTCCCAACCCTTTCCCGAGGTTTATTCCAAGTGCTTTTCACCAGAATTCCCTCCTGTGCTTGGGACAGGCTCTAGCCTGGCTTTTCCAGGAAAAAAATGAAATTCCTGCCACTCATCCCCCAAAATTCCATCATTCCCAGACCCATTGGACATGGCAAACAGCAGAGGGCATTTCCCTAATTCCATGACTGCTTCCAACCTCATCCCAAGGTTTTCCCATGAGGAAACTCCATTAATTTTCCCACTTTAAATGACGTCGATGAAGGTCAACGAAAGGGACCCCAAGGACACCACGAGATTTTCCCTGGAATTTTGCCCTCTGGAATCTCCACCTCAAGGCCTGAACCACCCAGAGAAGCCAGACATCACATTCCAGAGGCTGGGAATCCCCACCAGGAATTCCCACACTCACATAAGTGTCATGGTCGTAGATTTCCACCAGGATGTTGGGAGGGGACTCGGCCACATCCCGAGAATTCCCGAAAATCTCGATCTCGTAGAAGATCAGGGTCTGATCCCAGGTGGGATTCAGGGTGTTCTTCTCCACCACCGTCTTCTGGCTCTGGTGCAGGAAGGACACGATGGCGTAGGGATCTGCGGGAATGGGATCCAGGGAATGGGATTCAGGGATGGAGCCGAGCTCCGGCTCTTCCCAGAATTCCAAGCTCCATCCAGAACTGGCTCCCAAAGGATTTTGGGAGTTCTCAGCTTGCTCCAGCTCATCATGAGGTCCTCCAGGTCTTGCTTGAGGAGAAAGGAGCTGCCCAGTCCATCCCACCTGGAATTCGGCATTCCAGCCCCAAAATGCCTGGTTTTCCAAATGGTTTTCTGGCTGGGAAAGCTCAGTCTGAGAGCTGGGATTGCTCTAAAGATCCAGGGAAATCTTGGAGCCACTTCCAGGGAGTAAAGGGGCTCCAGGAGAGCTGGAGAGGGACTGGGGACAAGGGCTGGAGGGACAGGAGCCAGGGAATGGCTTCCCACTGGGAAAGGGGAGCTTGGGCTGGGATCTTGGGAAGGAATTGCTGGCTGGGAGGGTGGGGAGGTAGAGGATCATCCCACACATCCCTGGATGCAGATTCCAGGAAAATCCCACATTTCTGGGTTCATATCTCAGGATTATCCCACACACCCCTGGATTCAGATCCCAGGAACATCCCATATATCCCTGGATGCAGATCCCAGGATTATCCCACACTCCTGGATTCAGATCCCAGGAACATCCCACACATCCCTGAGAGATTTCCTGAGATCCAAAGGATGCAGATCCCACGTTTATCCCACAAACCCCTGGATGCAGCTCCCAGGAACACCCCAAATTCCTGGATTCAGATCCCAGAAAGATCCCACACCCCCAGATCCAGATCCCAGGATTATCCCACACATTCCTGGGTTCATATTCCAGGATTATCCCACACCCCTCAGGATTCAGATCCCAGGAACACCCCACAAACCCCTGGACTGAGATTCCAGGATTATCCCACATATCCCTGGATTCAGATCCCAGGAACACCCCACACACCCCTGGATGCGGGGCCAGCTGATCCCAGCAGCTTCCCCCCTTTCCTCCCCTTTTCCAAGGAACTGGGGGACCCAGGGATGGATTCCCCCTCTATCCATGTTAACAATCCAGGGCTGCTCAGACATTCCCAACAATCCACTCTGGCAAGAGCCTTTCCCACTTTTTTCCAGCCAAATCCATTACAATAAACAAAAACCCCTGGATTTGGAGCTGCTTTTTCCCTCTTTCTTTTTTTTTTTTTTTTTTCCATTTTTCCCTCCCTTCTCCTTTTTTTTTTCATGGAAGCCTCTCTAAAGCCCCTTTGTCGGGAACAGGGAATGTTTATTTTTCCAACGGCCAAGCCCCTTTAATGAACTCCTTTATTCCCGGCAGCGGGAATCACAATCCCACATTGTGGAACTCGTGTTGTCCTTGGCCGGGATTTTCCAAAGGAAAACGATTCCGGACTCCCCTCCCAGGCCATGAGCTCACCTCGCTCCCACCTCCTCATCCCGACAAGGAGCTTTTTGTGGGAATTCCAGGTGGGAGCAGACACTGGGGGATTGTTTGGATGCTCCAGGGTGTTTATTCCCAAAAAATCCCGTCATTCCAGCTACTGGGAGAAGGAGGATTCCTTCGGGATCACGGTCAGGCTGCTTCCCCAATTATGGGATTGTTCATGTGTCCCATCCAGGATCCATCATTCCCAGGATGAGTTGTTCCAAGTGGGGTTTAAATCCCAGAATTTGGAGCAAAATCCCATCCAAATCCCTCCATAAATTCCCATGGGAATCGAGCAGGGATAGCCCTGGAGGGATGTTGGGTCTCTCCCGCTTGGAGACACTTTTCCTGGGATTTGGGACATTCCACATTATCCCAGCTCTGATCCAGAGGTGGTGACATCCCCTTTTCCCACTTTTCCAGCTCCGAAGCATTAATGGGATCGCCTGGCTGGGATGGCCCAGCCCCCAGAGATGAGGATGTGGGATTTTCCAGCTGCCGGGATAATTCCCAGCACTCCATCCCCCCTCAGCCACATTCCAAAGGGATGTTCCACCTACATCCAACCATCCAAGCGCCTCCAGCACCAAAATCCCACGGATAAAAGGATTTCTCCTATTCCAACTTATTTCCTATCCCAAAAAACCCCAGTGCGGGGTGTCCTGACCACACCAGCACAATCCTGGGAATTTCAGAAATCCCTGGAGCTGTGCTGGGAATGGTTGGAGCAGCAGGACATGGAAAACCCCTCTCTCAAAGCCCAGCCTGTTTTCCACCTAGAATCCCTTTTTTCCATGGAAATCTCCTCCCTAAATCCCAAACCCCAGGGATTGCTGCCCTCCTCAGCCAGGGGAAGTGGGGTGCTGAGGAATTATGGAATCATGGAATGTCGGCCTGGTTTGGCATGGAAGGGACCTTAGGGACCATCCAGATCCAACGCCATGGGCTGGGAAACCTTCCAAGGGATCAAATCCAATGAGGAATTTCCTGAGGATGCTGCAGAAGAAGGGGCTGGACTGTGCTGAGATCCTGATTAAATCCTGTCACCTTCTGGAATTTTTCCTGAGCACATCCCATGGAAGTTTCTCCCTGTGCTCCATCATATCCAGCCTGGAGAAGGGAATGCTCCAGAGATTCCTTGGAGCTCATTCCAGGGCCTAAAGGGGCTCCAGGAGAGCTGGAGAGGGACTGGGGACAAGGGCTGGAGGGACAGGAGCCAGGGAATGGCTTCCCACTGGGAAAGGGGAGCTTGGGCTGGGATCTTGGGAAGGAATTGCTGGCTGGGAGGGTGGGGAGGGGCTGGGCTGGAATTGCCAGAGCAGCTGTGGCTGCCCCTGGATCCCTGGGAATGTCCAAGGCCAGGTTGGACATTGGTTGGATCCACCTGGGATAGTGGGAGGTGTCCCTGCCATGGGATGATCCCTCTGCTCCCAGAATTCCTCCCAGGACTCACCGGAGAAGCTGTCCTTGTCCATGGCTATCAGATCCCGCGCCTGGTACAGGTAACAGCGCAGATGGAACCTGTTCCCAGCTGCCGGAAAAATGGGAATTACAGAAAAGATGAGCCCAGGAATCCTTTTCCATCAATCCCAGTCTCCCATCTGAGGCAATCCCAGCTTAATCTCCTCCAGGATATCCCAAGCACCGATCCCGGAGCCTGTGGATGTTCCCATAAGCACCGTCCTCCCCTCCACCATTTTCCCGGCTTTCTTTTTCCATCTTTTTTTCCAGGAAAAGGATGGGGAAACGCCTTTCCCACTCCCTTTGGATCCTTACAGTCAAAAATGCAGGAGATCGTGGGTCGGTTGACTCCAAAGCTGAGGGTGGACGCGGATTTTCCGTTGGATTTTCCGTCGTCGCTCTTGTCATCCGTCACTCCCCCCTGCAAGGAGAACAATGGAAAGTTGGGAATACCAGGATCATCTCCAGAGCTGGGTTTCCCCATTGGATGGGATCCTCTGGGGTGTCCAAGAGGAGTCCAGGCTTCCAGTGCTCCCCGGAATCCTAAAATTTAGGTTGGAAAAACTCTTGGAGATTCCCATATCCTCCTAATTGCCCCACTGGCCTTGGAATATTTGGGGGGAAAGGAACGATTTCCAAAGCTGAGAATTCCCATCCGCAGATCCCAGGGGGAAAGTGGGAATAGAAACAATCCCGTTGGGAGCTTTGGGAGTGGGAGGCAGCTGGGATTCCTGGGATGGGAGCAGCTCATGGAAAACACGGCAGAGCCGCTTTTATCCCAAAGGGATCAACACTGGATTGAAGCAGGGAAAGAGGGGGGAAAAATCCAAACAGGAGGGGGGAAAATTCCATAAAAACACAAAACGGGAGCTTTGTGCTGCTTTGGCTCTCATGGAACCATTGGAAAAGCGACGGACAGGGAAATCCAGAGCGTGGAGAAAGTCGGGATAGCAAGGAACAAACGGGGATGATGGGAAGCTGATAACGAGAGGCCGATAACATTCCCAGGCGGAAATTTGGGAATGGGGGAAGCTGTTCCCTACCAGAGCCCCTTCCAAGGCGAAGACGGCGGCGGGGCCGGTGCGTTCCAGAGGCTCCATCCGGCGTCTCCAGCGGCGCCGACGGAAGGAGTCGGAGCGGCGCTGCTGGAGGTGGAAGCGCCAGCCGAAGAGGGAAGCGTATTCCCAACCATCCCCATCCAGCTCCTCCTGCTTGTGCTGCCGGACAGGGATCACAGGGGTCAGGTTTTCCAGGATCCACCCAAAAAAAAGCTGGATTTAGGTTGTTCGGAATGTTGTCCCACCCCGGGTTTTTCCCGGTGTTTTGCCCAGGTTGGAATCATGGAATGGAGTCATGGAATCATTGAGAGAATTATAGGAATATTTAGGTTGGGAAAGACAAAAAAGGGTCAGCGGGTTTGGGTTGGGAAAGGCCCTGGAGATCATCGTGGAATCATGGAATGGTTTGGGGTGGGAAGGGACCTTAAGGATCAACCTTTCCACGGGCAGGGACAGCTCCCACTATCCCAGGTGGATCCAAGCCCCAGTGTCCAACCTGGCCTTGGACATTCCCAGGGATCCAGGGGCAGCCACAGCTGCTCTGGGAATTCCAGCCCAGCCCCTCCCCACCCTCCCAGCCAGCAATTCCTTCCCAAGATCCCAGCCCAAGCTCCCCTTTCCCAGTGGGAAGCCATTCCCTGGCTCCTGTCCCTCCAGCCCTTGTCCCCAGTCCCTCTCCAGCTCTCCTGGAGCCCCTTTAGGCCCTGCCAGGGGCTCGCAGCTCTCCCTGGAGCCTTCCCTTCTCCAGGGGAACATTCCCAGCTCTCCCAGCCTGGCTCCAGAGCAGAGGGGCTCCAGAATCCTGGAATGGTTTGGTTGGAAGGGACCTTAAAATCCCATCCCATTCCCACCCCATCCATGTTCAGGGACACCTTTCCCACTATCCCAGGTTGCTCCAAGCCCCATCCAGCCTGGCCTTGGACATTCCCAGGGATCCAGGGGCTGGATTCTCCCAATCCAACCACTAACCCTGCTGGATCCACCACTGGCATTTCAGCCCCTCACCAACCCCTGGGATGAATCCCGCTTGGAACGGGATCTCTGAGCTGGGGCCGAGCAAGGCTGGAGCCGGATCCTGCCCAGGCCTGTGGAGCTCCAGCAGCTCCACTTCAAATCCCGCTTTTCCCTTTGCCATCATCCCGATCCCTCCCATGGCTCTGCCACCTCTGGAATTTCTCCCTGGATCATCCACCACAAGCCCAGGGAGGATTTTCCTCCCCAGCTCCCAGTGACACCCACATGCCTTTGGAAAATGGGTGACGGGGGTTCCACATGGCCACAGTTATCCCAAAAAATTGCTGGGAAGGGAGACAAGTGGCCTTGGGAAGTGGAGGCGGGGGACGGGGGGGGAGGGAGGGAGGATTCCCGGCATTCCCGGTCCAATGGCGCCATCTAGAGGAAAGCAGGATAGGGACAGGCAGGGAACATCGGCTCATTCCCATTTCCCACACTCCAGAACATTCCTGGATGTCCCCATCCCACCCCGCAGCCCAGTCAATCCCTCTGGAATATTCTCCACCTCTGCGAATGTGGAGTTATCCATGGAAAACCACAACGAGCCCCCCCTCCAACTTCTGAGGAAAAGCTGATCCCGCCAAAACCCGGCACACACCCGGAGGGGACAGGGCCACATCCCGATCCCGTGTCACCTTTTCCCACCTTTCTCATGGCTTCCATGTGCTCCAGGTCGCGCCGGCGGAGCCGCACCCAGCGCCGGCGCCGGTGGGTGTGGAACATCTTCTCCGCCGGCACCCAGGCCTTGGGCTTGCGCTCCGGAGGGATCGTGATCCCGTATTCCCAGCCTTGGGAAGAAGGGAATACCTGGTGGAGGTGGGAGAAGAGCCCCTTCCCTCCCATGACCTTGCTTCCCACCAGGAATTTCCAGCAGTGAAGGTGCGGCCAAATCCCAAAATTTCCTGGTTGGGTTTCTGTCCTTATGGCACAGCCCATCCCTCTGGAATGCCCGGGCATGGATCTGTGGTGTCCAAATCCCGCCTTGGGGACTCTTCCCTGCCTCTCTCCAGGTATTTCAGGCTCCAGGATCATCCTGGAGCTCTCCAGCTTGGTGTCTTCCATTTCTTTTCCACCGGGACCTTCCCAGATTATCCCAGCACAGCCTTTGGGAATTCCCATCCCACAGCTCGAGGCAGAGCCAAGGGAAAAGGATCCTCCAGGACCTAACCTCTTCTCCTGATCCAGATCCCACAGCCTGGGGATGTTCTCATCCATAGACCAGGGAAGAAACCAGGATCCCAAAATTCCCCAAATCCAGGATCCCAAAATTCCCTCCCTGGGAATTCCCTACCTTTCTCGTCCACAGCCCTGTTGAGATCCGTATCCCATTCCACATCTTCCCACTTCCAGCCTGGAGGACACTCAATCTCATCCTTGGGCAGGACCTTCTCCCCATTCTGTGGGACACAGGGAATTTTCACCCACTCCTTAAATTCCCCCCGGGATTCCAGCCTGGCTCCCAGAATTCCCAGTTTTCGCTCACCACGTCCGTGTAGGAATCGGTCATGTGGATCCACTGCCCTCCGGGAAGCCGGACCTGGTTCTCAAACACCTCCTCCACGAAGCTCAGGTGTCCGGCATCCACATCGTGCAACAACCTGAATCCCGGGAATACCCAAAATCTGGGATCCCACCGTCCTCTCATGCCATCCTCAGCACTCCCAAATTTCTCCCACCCCTCCAAGCAAAGTTTTCCCTCAGGAAAAACCCAAACCAGGATGAAAATCCCACCCCCAAAGCTCCTCAGTTTTGGAGCATCCCAAGATTTGGATGAGGGAGAATCACATCCATGGGCACAGACCGGGAACCGTGATGGCATCCCAGATTTTGCCACCAGATTTTGGGATTCCCAGGACATCCATTCCCGGTGGAAAAGCCCCACTCACGTCTTTTCCGGGCAGATGAACCAATCCCCAGCCCAGGTCCATCCCGCAGAAGGCCGGAAGCTGTCCTTGGGCAGCTTGATCCGGCCGGTGACGTCGGAATATTTGGGATAAGTCAGGCCGGTGGTGCCCCAGTTCCCCACCAGCGCCAGTTTGGTTTGGTTCTCGTACTGGGAGAGCCAAAAAAAAAATATGGATTTAGGGTTGGAATAACAGAATTCCATGAATAATCCCACAGAATCCCACGAATAATCCCTGCAGAGGGACAGACCTCCCGGGAAAAGCCCAACCCATTCCATGGCATCCCAATTTTCCCCTTGTGAGGGACAACGCAACTTCATGGCTCATTCCCAACTTTCCCTTCACCATTCCAGGCTGAGCTGGTGGGAACAGCTCCTCCTTCCCACAGTTTTTTCAGGAATGATGAGGTTTTAGGTCCAGCCTACCCCATTTTCCCGCCAGGATGGGGATTCCTTGGGAATGCTCACAGTTTCGGCGAAGACGGAGAGTTTTCCCTCGGCGAATTGGTTGAATTCCTTCTCATCCACGGCCAATCCGAACCAGAGGCGCACCCGGATCTGCGCCGGGATCCGCGGTCCCATTCCATCCTCCTGAGGGTACTGCCAAGGAAAAGGTCCCCAGGAGGGGATTAATGGGAATTCTCGGGATGGGAGGCTGGAAGAGAGGGAATGAAAAATCCCTGGATGGGGCAGGTGGGACACGGAGCAGTTGGGACAACGTTGACAGTGGGTGGAGAGCTTTGGGATCATGGAATTGAGGTTGGGAAAGACCTTCAGGATCATCCCAATGGCAGCAGCAACATCCCGAAAATGTGTCCTTGAGCTGACCTTGAGGAACTTCAAAAATTCCAGGATCAGGGATAAGGTCAGGGACAAGATGAGGGATATGGATATGGACCAGGACATGGACAAGGACAAGGACAAGGACAAGGACAAGGACAAGCTCAGGGACAAGGACATGGAAAAAGACATGGACATGGAAAAAGACATGGACATGGACATGGACAAGGACATGGACATGGACATGGACAGGGACAAGATCAGGGACAAGGACAGGGATAAGGACATGGATATGGACAGGAACAAGGACAAGATCAGGGACAAGCTCAGGGACAAGGACATGGAAAAGGGCATGGATGTGGACAAGAACAAGGTCAGGGACAAGGACAAGGACATGGAAAAAGACATGGACAGGGAAAAGGACATGGACAAGGTCAGAGATAATGTCAGGGACAGGGAAAAGGTCAAGGACATGGACAGGGACAAGGACAGGGACAGGGACATGGACCTGGACAAGGAGAGAGACAAGGACATGGAGAAGGAGAAGGACATGGACAAGGTCAGGGACAAGGACAGGGACAGGGACAGGAACATGGAAAAGGACATGGAAAAGGACATGGAGAAGGACATGGAGAAGGACATGGACAAGGTCAGGGACAAGGACATGGAAAAGGTCAGGAACAGGGACAGGGACAACGACATGGAGAAGGACATGGACAAGGTCAGGCACATGGAAAAG
Organism: Monarcha castaneiventris obscurior; assembly: GCA_026261815.1. NCBI lineage: Eukaryota > Metazoa > Chordata > Aves > Passeriformes > Monarchidae > Monarcha > Monarcha castaneiventris. The sequence goes on along the minus strand of JAMPIT010000617.1, from coordinate 38,784 downwards.
GACATGGAAAAGGACATGGAAAAAGACATGGACAGGGACAAGGCCAGGAACAAGGACATGGATATGGACAAGGACAAGGTCAGGGACAAGGACAAGGAAAAGGTCAGGAACAGGGACAAGCGCAGGGACAACATCAGGAACAAGGTCAGGGACGTGGACTGGGACAGGAACAGGGACAAGGTCAGGGACAAGGAAAAGGACATGGATATGGACATAGGGATAAGGACAGGGACAAGCTCAGGGATAACGTCAGGAACAGGGACAAGGTCAGGGACATGGACAGGGACAAGGTCAGGAGCAGGGACAAGGACACGGACAAAGTCAGAGATAACCTCAGCGACAGGGACAAGGTCGGGGACGTGGACAGGGGCAAGGACATGGAAAAGGTCAGGAACAGGGACAAGGACAAGGTCAGGGACAAGGACTGGGACAGGAACAGGGACAAGACAGGGACAAGGACATGGATGTGGACAAGGACAAGGTCAGGGACAAGGAAAAGGACATGGAAAAAGACACGTACAGGGATAAGGACATGGACAAGCTCAGGGATAATGTCAGGGACAGGGACAAGGTCAGGGACATGGACAGGGACATGGAAAAGGTCAGGAACAGGGACAGGGACAAAGACATGGATATGGACAAGGACAAGGTCAGGGCCAAGGAAAAGGACAGGGATATGGACACAGGCAGGGATAAGGACAAGGACAAGGACAAGGACAGGAACAGGGACAGGAACAAGGGCAGGGACAAGGACAGGAACATGGAAAAGGACATGGACAAGGTCAGGAACAGGGACAAGCACATGGACAGGGACAGGGACAAGGTCCGGGGCAGGGTCAGGGACACCCTGCAGGGTCCAGACCCCAAACCCAACTCACACTCAGGAAAAATGGGAATAATCTCCAGGAATTTTTCCTCGCTGCCATTTTCCCTCTCTCCCAGCCACTTTTTCCCACTCTGAGCGCTGCTGGTTTTCCATCCCAAATCACGGATAAGGAAAAATTCCGATGGAGAGATTTGAGTTCATCTTTGGTGCTGGCTGGGTTTGGGAATTGGGATTTTATTCCATTTATATTATTTCCCTTTTTTTGTTTTGTTTTGTTTTGTTTTGTTTTGTTTTTGGAGCTTGTTCCATGATGATTTTCTGCTCCTGATATTTTCCGGACATGAAATATCCATGGATATGGGAGAAGCTCAGGAAGTGCCTGGGAGAGGAGGCAGCAGCTGAAATTTCCTGGAGTGGCAGAGGGTTGGGAATTTGAAAGAATATAAAAAACATTAAAAATAACATGGATTTTCCTAAAAAAAGCACAATCTTGGATAAATATTCCCTGCCCTGGAATTCCAGGATTCCAGAGGGAGATATCCAGGGAACCTGGTGTAGATCCATGGAGGAGGAGCTGGACTCCACCAGAAGCACAACCAGGAATTTTTCCTGCAATTTCACCCGGCTGGAATTCCCAGAGAAGCTGTGGCTGCCCCTGGATCCCTGGAAGTGTCCAAGGCCAGGTTGGAGGGACTTGGATCCACCTGGGATAGCAGAAGCTGCCCATGGATGGGGTGGAATTGTTGGGATTTAAGGTCTCTCCCAACCCAAACCCTTCCACGATCCCATGAAACTGAGGCTGAGCGTTGTGTTGGGATTTGAGGTTTCCTTGCTGGATTTTCCACCCTTTTTTATTATTTTTACTGGAAAAACTGCTTGGAAAAATCAAGATTCCACCTGGACACGCTTCCAAAGGTACCTTGAGGAAGATGGTCTGGAGCTTCCCACAGTTCCGGCCGCAGCAGTTGGAGATGTTCTGGGAATACAGGACTTGGTGGGCCGGGATGCGAGCGAAGGCCACGCGTTTGTCCCCCTGGAGCATCCAGATGACGATGTCCGGGAGGCTGTTCTGGGGCTGGAAAACACAAATCCACAGGGTCCTGCTAGGAAGGACAGCCTGGAATGGGATCATGGAATCCTGGAATGGTTTGGGGTGGGAAGGGATCCTATATCCCATCCCAATCCATGGGCAGGGACGCCTTCCATCATCCCAGGTGGATCCAAGCCCCAATGTCCAACCTGGCCTTGGACATTCCGAGGGATCCAGGGGCAGCCACAGCTGCTCTGGGAATTCCATCCCCAGCAATTCCTTCCCAAGATCCCAGCCCAAGCTCCCCTTTCCCAGTGGGAAGCCATTCCCTGGCTCCTGTCCCTCCAGCCTTTATCCCAAATCCCTCTCCAGCTCTCCTGGAACCCCTTTAGGGACTCTGAGCATTCCCTGGAGTTTTCCCTTCTCCAGGGGAACATTCCCAGCTCTCCCAGAGCCGAGGGGCTCCAGAATCCTGGAATGCTTTGGATTGGGAGGGACTTTGAATCCCATCCCATTCCCACCCCCTCCATGGGCAGGGACATCTCCGTGATCCCAGGTGGATCCAAATCCATCCCAACCTGGCCTTGGACATTCCCAGGGATCCAGGGGCAGCCACAGCTGCTCTGGCAATTCCAGCCCCAGCAATTCCTTCCCAAGATCCCAGCCCAAGCTCCCCTTTCCCAGTGGGAAGCCATTCCCTGGCTCCTGTCCCTCCAGCCCTTGTCCCCAGTCCCTCTCCAGCTCTCCTGGAGCCCCTTTAGGCCCTGCCAGGGGCTCGCAGCTCTCCCTGGAGCCTTCCCTTCTCCAGGGGAACATTCCCAGCTCTCCCAGCCTGGCTCCAGAGCAGAGGGGCAGAATTCCCCCTTTTCCTGCAGTGGGATCAGCCCGGGGCACGTGGACCTTCCCACCACCAACATTCCAAATCCTTCTCCAGGGCTGCTCCCAATCCATGAGTTGGCCCCAACTCATCCATGAGCAAGACCAACCTCAACCATGGGAACCAAACCTGGGAGAATTCATGGATTTGGGAGCCAGGATGAAGCGCCACCCCTGCTTCCCACCAAAACCACGATGGGAAAACCGGGAAGAGTCACCTCCTCCGCCATGGCCCGGAGCCGGCACAGCCAATCCTCCGCCTGATCCAGGATCTGGGAAAGGCCGGAATTCTCGTGCTTGAGCCTCAGGGCCACCTTCAGGATCTGCTCCAGGTGGGTGCTCCGGAAGCGGAACAGGTTCTGATCCAGGTGGGTGCTGGATGCCTTCCCCAGGACATCGGGAAGCTTCAGGCTGCAGGGATGGGCGGAAATCAGGGATTGGGTTGGATCGGGATGGACCTTGAAGGTCATTAATGGTCATTAAGGGTTATTAATGGTCACTAATTATCATTAATGGTCGTTAGTGGTCATTAATGGTCACTGATGGTCGCTAATCATCATCGATGATCATTAAAGGTCATTAAACATCATTAATGGTCACCAATCATCATTAATGGTCGTTAAACATCATTAATGATCATTAATGGTCACCAATAATCTATAATAGTCATTAATGGTCATTAAATGTCATTAATGGTCACCAATAATCATTAATAGTTGTTAAACATCATTAATGATCATTAATGGTCACCAATAATCTCTAATAGTCATTAATAGTCATTAAATATCATTAATGGTCACCAATCATCATTAATGCTCGTTAAACATCATTAGTGATCATTAATGTTCATTAATGGTCACCAATAATCATTAATGGTCATTAAATGTCATTAATGGTCACCAATCATCATTAATAGTTATTAATGGTCACTAACGGTCACTAATCATCATCGATGGTCATTAGTCATCATTAAACATCATTAATGGTCACCAATCATCATTAATGGTCACCAATAATCATTAATAGTTGTTAAACATCATCAATGATCGTTAATGGTCACCAATAATCTATAATAATTATTAACAGTCATTAAATGTCATTAATGGCCACCAATCATCATTAATAGTTATTAATGGTCACTAATGGTCACTAATCATCATAGATGGTCATTAATGGTCGTTAAACATCATTAATGGTCACCAATCATCATTAATGGTCATTAATAATCTATAATAATCATTAAATGTCATTAAATGTTATTAATGGTCACCAATCATCATTAATAATTGTTAAACATCTTTAATGATCATTAGTGGTCACCAATAATCTCTAATAGCCATTAATGGTCATTAAATGTCATTAATGGTCACCAATCATCATTAATAGTTATTAATGGTCATTAATGGTCAGTAATCATCATTAATGGTCACTAATAGTCACTAATCATCACTAATAGTCATTAATCCATCCCAAATCCACCCTCAACAGCTCATCCAGCTTCTCGTGGGATTTTCCTGCCTTTTTGAAATGTTTTTTCCACTTTTTCAGCGAGTTTCCAAGGAATTGAGGAGCCACCAAAGACATTTGGGAATAGGAAGGGCAAAAGAGCTTCAAACCACAGCCAGAATTCCCCCTGGAATCAGAATGGGAATGAGCCACACCCACTTTTTAATATCCATTAATCCAAGCTCCTGGAAAAATGGATCAGGTGCCAAACTGGGAGGTTTTCCTGTAAAATTCAAGGATTTATGGATCCGCTGCTATAAATGAACTTCCTGCTCCCGGCTCCTCGAGCCGCAAATCAGGATTTCCTCCGGAAAAAATAGATGGGCGCAAAGATAAATTTATTTTTAGGAGAGGTTTGGAAGGAGATTGTTGAGGAGGCAACATTCCCACCTCGGGATTTGGGATTGGGATCTGTAAATCCCATTTTCGTTGTGGGTAAATAGGGAGAACGTGGGATTATGGAATTGTTTTGGTGGGAAGGGATCTTAAATCCCACGCAGTTCCACCCAGGGACACCTTTCACTATCCCAGGTTGCTCCAAGCCCCATCCAACCTGGCCCTGGACAATTCCAGGGATGAGGATTTTGGGGGGAATGAGCAGGGAAAAGGTGGGAAAAGAGGGAAAGGGAGAAAGGGAAAAGGGGGGGAACCGGGCGGAAAAGGGGAAAAAAAGAAAAAAGGGAAAAAGAGGGGGGAAAAAGGAAAAAAAAAGGAAAAGAGGGGAAAAAGGAAAACAATAAAAAAGGAAAAAATTTAAAAAGATAAAAAAGGGGAAGGGGTGAAAGAGGAAAAAGAAAAAAGGAGAGAAGAGGGAGAAAAAAGGGAAAAAGAGGGGGAAAGGGAATGAAAGGGGAAAAAAAGGAAAAAACAAGAAAAAAGAAAAAAGGGGAAGAGAGGAAACGGGAAAAGGGGATACAAGGGAAAAAGAGGGGGGAAAGAGAGAAGAAAGGGGGGAAAAAGAGGAAAAAGGAAAAAACTGAAAAAAGAGCAAAAAAAAAGGGGGAAGGGGAAAAGAGGAGAAAATGAATGATAAAAAGGGAGAAAGAGGGACAAAAAGGGGGAAAAAGAGGGGGAAAAGAGGAAAAAGAAGGAAACAGAAAAAAGGGGGAAAGTTAGAAAAAGGAAAAAAGCAGAAAGGGGAAAAAGGGGGGAAAGACTGAAAAAATGGAAAAATAAATAAAATGAAAGTGGGGAAAGGTGAAAACAGGGAAATGAGGGAGGGAAAACAGGAAAAAAGGGGGGAAGAACAAAAAAAGAAAAAGGGGGAAAAGGCGAAAAAAAAGGAAAGGAAAAAGGAGGGAAAAGGGAGAGAAAACAGGAGGGGGAAAAAGAAGGAAAAAAGGAGGGAAAATGGAAAAATGAGAGAAAAGGGGAAGAAAAGGTGGGGGGGAAAAGTGGGGAAAAGGGGGGAGAAGAGGGGCAGAAGCCGTGGTCCCTTCCAAGATCAAGAAGAAACATCAGGAAAGGATTCCCATTCCGAATTCCCAAAGTACCTGCAGTCGGCGATGACGTCATCAAGCAGTTGGGATCCCAGGGCCTCCAGCTCGATGGGTGAGCGGTTGGATTTCAGGGCCACCTGGAGCTTCTCCAGGTTCGCTTCCTGCAGGAAAAGTGGGGATCAGGAGCTCTGGGATTCCCGGAATCTTGCCCCGCTTCCAGGACGTTCCCAGCAAGAGGTTGGGGAAGCTCCCCAGGATCAGAGATTCCACTCTGAGTCCCACCAGGGATCTGCATCCCAATGTTTGGAGCTCCAGGGGAACCAAAACAGAAACCCAACAAGAAATCCCAGAAATCGCCCTGGAGTTGAAGGACAGCCCCTGGATTCCTGGAAGTGTCCAAGGCCAGGTTGGACATTGGGACTTGGAGCAATCTGGGGTAGTGGGAGGTGTCCCTGAATGTGGAATGGGGTGGGATTTAAGGTCCCTTCCCACCCAAAGCATTCCAGGATTCTGGAGCCCCTGTGCTCTGGAGCCAGGCTGGGAGAGCTGGGAATGTTCCCCTGGAGAAGGGAAGGCTCCAGGGAGAGCTGCGAGCCCCTGGCAGGGCCTCAAGGGGCTCCAGGAGAGCTGGAGAGGGACTGGGGACAAGGGCTGGAGGGACAGGAGCCAGGGAATGGCTTCCCACTGGGAAAGGGGAGCTTGGGCTGGGGTCTTGGGAAGGAATTGCTGGCTGGGAGGGTGGGGAGGGGCTGGGCTGGAATTGCCAGAGCAGCTGTGGCTGCCCCTGGATCCCTGGCAGTGCCCAAGGCCAGGTTGGACATTGGGGCTTGGATCCTCCTGGGATCGTGGGAGCTGTCCCTGAACATGGATGGGGTGGGACTGGGATGGGATTTAAGATCCCTTCCCACCCCAAACCATTCCACAACCCCATAGTTCCAGAAGCTCGTGATCCAGTGGGGACACGGCTCGGTGCCACCGGTCACTCCCTGGCCTGGAGGTGGCCTCTGTCCCCTCCTGGGATGTTTCTGGGATGTTCCTGGTCACTCCCTGGCCTGGAGGTGGCCTCTGTCCCCTCCCGGTGCTCCTGGGATGTCCCCGGGATGTTCCCGGGATGTTCCCGGTCACTCACCAGCCTCTCGGCCCCGTGCAGCAGCAGGTTCTGGGCGTCCGTGCGGTGCCCGATGTCCTCCCAGTAGGAGGAGAGCACCACCACCGGCTTCACGTTCCCCCAGGGCAGGTAATAGTAGTGACAACCTGGGGAGGGCACCGAGTCACCTCGGGATGTTGGGATAACGGGATCCACCCCCCGGGAGCAGGGATGAAAGGGGGGACAGTGGCATCGCGGTGGGAATTGGCTTTGGAGGGTCCTTTGGAATCGAATGGGAATGGCGTTTCCCAAATCCACGAGATCCCACCAAGATTCAATGGGGTCTGACTGCACGGCTCCAGAAGCGAGACTGGAAACCACCTCAACATTCCTGGTGGGATGAGGATGGGAGCCGGGAAAAAGCCAGGGAAAGTGTTCCCAAAAACTCTTCATGGAGCCCAGAGAAATCCTGGCTTCCCTGCTCCTTCCCAGACAATTCCCCAAGGCTGAGGTGGGAAAACCCTCTGGAGCTGTCTGGTCCAAGCAGGGAAACCTTCAGCAGGATCACCTGGACACAAGCCCTGGATTCCCCTGGATCTCTGGAGGTGTCCAAGGCCAGGTTGGACATTGGGACTTGGAGCCACCTGGGATAGTGGGAGCTGTCCCTGAACATGGATGAGGTGGGAATGGGATGGGATTTAAGGTCCCTTCCAACTCAAACCATTCCAGGATTCTGGAGCCCCTCTGCTCTGGAGCCAGGCTGGGAGAGCTGGGAATGTTCCCCTGGAGAAGGGAAGGCTCCAGGGAGAGCTGCGAGCCCCTGGCAGGGCCTAAAGGGGCTCCAGGAGAGCTGGAGAGGGACTGGGGACAAGGGCTGGAGGGACAGGAGCCAGGGAATGGCTTCCCACTGGGAAAGGGGAGCTTGGGCTGGGATCTGGGAAGGAATTGCTGGGAACAGAGTTCCCAGAGAAGTTGTGGCTGCCCCTGGATCCCTGGCAGTGCCCAAGGCCAGGTTGGACATTGGGGCTTGGATCCACCTGGGATAGTGGGAGCTGTCCCTGCTCATGGATGGGGTGGGACTGACTGGGATTTAAGATCCCTCCCAACCCAACCCATTCCATAATTCCAGGATTCTCTCCCACCAGCCGCGTTTGGATCATCCCGAAGGATGGAATCCATGCCGTGCTCACCATCGAAGACGGCCCGGCTGTACTGGGTGGTGGAGGCCAGGGGCAGGCAGGTGTTGTCGAACTTGTTCCCGTAATTCCCGATGGATACCTCGAACTGGATGGCTCCGTCCACGCCCTGGAGCATCGTGGCCGAGTAGAAGGCGGCAAAGAGGGAATATTTCCTTCGGCGCAGGTATTTCTGGGATAAGGATGGGAATTGGATATGGAGGAGATGCCGGCAATGATCTCCAGGAGGTTGAGCCGGAAGGGGATGGAGGGGAAATCCCAAGGAGCGGCTCAGGGAACTGGGAATGGGCTGGAGAACCAGGAAGAGCTGAGGGAGCTGGGAAAGGGCTGGAGCATGTCCAGGGAAGGGAATGGAGCTGGGAAGTGTCTGAAGAACCAGGAAAAGTTGAGGGAGCTGGAAAGGGGCTGGAGCACCAGGAAAAGCTGAGGGAGCTGGGAAAGGGAGAAAAGGAGGATCCAGAGGGACTTACTGGATCTCCACAATTCCCTGGAATGTTGGAGCCAGGTGGGATTTGGGATCTGCTCCCAGGGAATAACAGGAAATGAGGGAACAGGAGAGGCTCAGGTTGGACATCGGGAGGAATTTCCTCATGGAAAGGGTGCTCAGGCTTTGGAAGTGCCCAGGGAGGTTTGGATTCCCCATCCTTGGTGGTGTCCAAGGAATTCCTGGATGTGGCACTCAGTGCCAAGGTGAGGATTGGGCACAGCTTGGACTCGCTGATCCTGGAGGAATTTCCAACCTCAGTGATCCTGGGATTTGGGGATTCCATGACCCCTCACTGCCCTGGCACAAACAGCTCAGTGATGGCTCCCAGATGGGAATTTTATCGGAAGGGGAATAACAAAAATTGCTGCACGGGAATTTTGGGGGAATTTTAGGAAAAGCTGATGGAAGAGGAGGCTGCAACTTCTCATGCAAAAAGGAGCCAAAGGAGGAAACCTAGGAGAGGCAGAATGGTGGGAAATCTCCCTTGGGAGACCTTGGAGCCTTTTCCAGGGCCTGAAGGGGCTCCAGGAGAGCTGGAGAGGGATTTGGGATAAGGGCTGGAGGGACAGGAGCCAGGGAATGGCTTCCCACTGGGAAAGGGGAGCTTGGGCTGGGATCTTGGGAAGGAATTGCTGGGGCTGGGAGGGTGGGGAGGGGCTGGGCTGGAATTGCCAGAGCAGCTGTGGCTGCCCCTGGATCCCTGGGAATGTCCAAGGCCAGGCTGGACATTGGGGCTTGGAGCAGCCTGGGACAGTGGGAGGTGTCCCTGAATATGGATTGGGATGAGCTTTAAGGTCCATTCCCATCCGAACCATTCCATGATCCCACAATTCCATGCTCACCATGACCAGCTCGGATGCACCACCCTGGACACTTTGGGACGGAAATCCAGCAGGAAACCTCTCCAGGAGCTCAGAGACCACGGGACACCCCCCCCACCCAGGGCCAACATCCCTTCCACAGCATCCCACGCACCAATCCCAGAGATTTTCCGGGAATTCCAATACCTCCACCCTCAGGATGTCATCGGCAGGAATCTCCTCCACCTTCTGCTCCATGTGCTCCACCAGTTTGGTCTCCAGCTCCACCAGGATCCGGCCCCGATACGCGACCCCCTCGCCCTTGGGATAGACCAGGAACAAGCGTCAGGATCCCGGAATTCCCTTCCCTAGGCCGAGCTCTGCCTTCACTTCCAAGGAGCTTCATCACGGAGCAGCGAAATCAAGCAAAGAATTCCAGCCGGCGCTTCCCAGGCGGAATTTTGGGAGCAGAGCAGGAGCGGGAGGCGTTAGCGGGAATAGCCTGGAGCAGGAAACAGCTCCTATGACAAAGCCAGGTTGGGTTAGGAGCAGCTTTTTTTTTGGGAAAAGAGGAGCCAGAGGATTATTTTGGGATGCGCCGGGAAGCAGCCGAGGTCACCTTTCCCAAATTGAGCGTCTCGTAGGGATCGGGAAATCCGGTGAATTCCCGGGGGCTGCCATAGAGGTTGATGTAGCAGGGCCCGAAGGTCGGCAGGAATCCCAGCCCGTCATCCACTGGGAATGGCAGGGAAAAGAGGGATTAGGGATTCTTGGAGGATCCTTGGGAATGTGTCCTGCTTGCTGTAGGACCACAGGTGGATGGAGGCCACCAAAATCCTGGAATTTCCACCCATTTTGAGTCTACGACCTCACTTTGGAATAGGAGAAATGTAAGGAGGGTGTGGTGTTGTATCCCGGGAATTCCCAATCCCGGTAAAAGTCCCCGTGGAAAAGGGAAAGGACAGAAAGGGATCAGACAAGAGGAAGAGCGACAGGAGAGAGGGAAGAGCCTCAGGACGTGCCAAGGGAGGTTTAGGTTGGATTTTTGGGAAAATTCCTTCCTGGAAAATTGGATTTTCGGGAAAATTCCTTCCTGGAAAGGGCTGTCCCCATCCCTGTGGATGTGGCACTTGGGGACACGGATCAGGGGTGGCCTTGGCAGCCAATGGATCACAGGGATTTTCCAACCCTGTGATTCCATGAAAACCACTCGTTTTTATGGAATTTCGAGCAGGAATCCTGCCCTGAGCTCCGTGTCCGCACTCCGGACACGACGGCATCCCAGGAATCCCCAAAGGGCCAAACCGGAGCCATTCCCTTTCCCCAGCTCATCCCAGCCGATCCTCCCTCAGTCCAGAGAGTGGAACCAGTGAAACCAGTCCCGGGAGGCGCTGGAAAACTGGGATGTTACTGGGAACGTACGGTCCGAGGGTTTCGGAGGCTTCGCGGGAGCAGGAAACTCATCTGAGGCACAAAGAGAGGGAGAGAGGTTGGGAAAGGTTGGAAGAGGAGCATGGAAAAGGGATGGATACGGGAATGAGGGTGGGGATTCCCACGGAGAGACAGAGAGAGAAAGGGAGAGGTTGGAAGAGGTTCGTGGAATCATGGAATTGTGGAATCATGGAATCATGGAATTGTGGAATCATGGAATCGTGGAATCGTGGAATTATGATACCATGGAATCATGGAATGGTTTGGGTGGGAAGGGACCTTAAAGCCCATCCAGGTGCATCCAGGGACACCTCCCACTATCCCAGGTTGTTCCAAGCCTCATCCAGCCTGGCCTTCAAAACTTCCAGAGGCCGTAGGATTGGGGTGGAGCAGGAATGGATCATCCCCAAATTGCATTCCCTGGAATTTCCTCGGGATCCAGCAGATCCCAGTGGTTGGATGGGAGATGCCAATCCTGGATCCCCCCATTCCCATCTCTCTCTCTCTCCCCAGCCCATCCCAGGATCTGTGTTGGGATTGGGAAGAGGGGACCGGACAGTGCCAGTGGGTGGGACATGGGTGGAGCCCCTGGATCCATGGAATCCATGGAATGGCTTGGAAAGACCTTCAAGCTCATCCCATTCCATGGGCAGGGACACCTCGCACTATCCCAGGGTGCTCCAAGTTTTTTCCAACTTGGCCATCCCATGTCCCTGTGGCTCACAGGGGGGTCACAAAGCCACACGTGGAATTCCCGGCAGGATTGCGGATTCCATGGAAGCACTGGCAGCAGGAGAAGCTCGTGCAGGTGGAAGCTCCCGGCCCTCAGCAGCTCCAAAGCCATGTCCCAAATTCCCGCCCTCCCACCTGGCACCGGTGATGGCGACACCCGGCTGAGCCCTGCCACCACCTGGGGGTCCTTCCCCATGGAAAAATCCCGGGATTTGGATGGGAATTCCCAGCCTGAGGTGACCTGAATGTCACCTCAGTGGAGTCACAGGGGGGACGTGGCCTCTGACAGCAGCGGTGTCACCAGCCTCCAGTACCCATGGGCCTGCAACCTCCATCTCCCATTCCCGAGAATCCTCCAAATCCCAAATCCAGAGGGCTTGGATCCATCCGGAAATGTGACACAGCTCAGAGCCACCCCAGGATCCCATCCCATGTCCCCAGGGGGGGAAAGTGACAGTGATGGTGACAGCAACATCCCCAAGGCCCCACCAACTTCCAGCCACGCCATGCAGCTCCTCCACAGCCCCATTCCCAAGAATCCTCCAAATCCCAAATCCCAAATCCAGAGGGCTTGGATCCACCCGGAAATGGGGCACAGCTCAGAGCGACCCCCAGGGACAGCTGTGACATCCCCCAAGGCCACCACCAACCTCCAGCCACGCCATGGACCTTCAACCTCCACCCCACATTCCCAAGAATCCATCAAATCCCAAATCCAGAGGGCTTGGATCCATCTGAAAATGGGGCACAACTCGGAGAAACCCCAGGACCCCATCCCATGTCGCCAGGTGGGGAAGGTGAGAGCTGTGACATCCCCCAAGGCCACCACCAACCTCCAGCCACGCCATGAACCTTCAACCTCCACCCCACATTCCCAAGAATCCATTAAATCCCAAATCCAGAGGGCTTGGATCCATCTGGAAATGGGACACAGCTCAGAGCGACCCCCAGGGACGGCTGTGACATCCCCCAAGGCCACCACCAACTTCCAGCCACGCCATGCAGCTCCTCCACGGCCCCATTCCCAAGAATCCTCCAAATCCCAAATCCAGAGGGCTTGGATCCACCCGGAAATGGGGCACAGCTCAGAGCGACCCCCAGGGACGGCTGTGACATCCCCCAAGGCCACCACCAACTTCCAGCCATGCCATGAGCCTGCAATCTCCACCCCACATACCCAAGAATCCTCCAAATCCCAAATCCAGAGGGCTTGGATCCATCTGAAAATGGGGCACAGCTCGGAGCCACCCCAGGACCCCATCCCATGTCCCCAGGTGGGGAAGGTGAGAGCTGTGACATCCCCCAAGGCCACCACCAACCTCCAGCCATGCCATGAGCCTGCAGTCTCCACCCCGCATTCCCAAGAATCCATTAAATCCCAAATCCAGAGGGCTTGGATCCACCCGGAAATGGGGCACAGCTCAGAGCCACCCCCAGGGACGGCTGTGACATCCCCCAAGGCCACCACCAACCTCCAGCCACGCCATGCAGCTCCTCCAAGGCCATGCATCCCAAATCCCGGCCTGCTTCCCGCCCTTACCCTCCAGCTCGCCGCCGGGAGCCGAGATCTTGGACATTCCCAGGAAAGCGGTGCCGATGACGTCGTTGTGCGTCAGGCGATCCCTGCGAGGCGACACCGTCACTTTTGGGGACCTCGGGGTGTCCCCCCCGTGCCCATCCCGCAGCTCCGGGCACTGGGAATGCCCTTCCCGCTCACCAGTCGGTCACACGGATCCTCATCCGCTCGCACATGGATGGGAACTGGGAAAAAGGGATGCGGGAAGAGGGTGAGCGGCGCCGGGGGCAGCGGGAGGGGATCCTGGGGATGCCGGAGCTCACCATGGCCGGCAGCGTCAGGCACTGGTTCCACTGGGGGTTGGCGTTTTTCTCCAGGATCCGGGAGTAGAGCTGGAAGGGAGGGGTGGGAAGAGGGGAAAAGTCGGTTTCCCCAAAATCCTAAAACCCAGACTCCGATTCCCCAAAATCCGGCCTCAGATTCCCTAAAACCCAGACTCCAATTCCCCAAAAATCTGGCCTCGGATTCCCTAAAACCCAGACTCCAATTCCCCAAAAATCCGGCCTCGGATTCCCTAAAACCCAGACTCCAGTTCCCCAAAATCTGGCCTCCAATTCCCCAGAATCCGGCCTCAGATTCCCCAAAATCCTGCCTCCAATTCCTCAAAATCCGGCCTCAGATTCCCTATAACCCAGACTCCAATTCCCCAAAATCCGGCCTCAGATTCCCTAAAACCCAGACTCCAATTCCCTAAAATCCGGCTTCAAATTCCCCAACACTCCGGCCTCAGATTCCCTAAAACCCAGACTCCAACTCCCCAAAATCCGGCCTCAGATTCCCTAAAACCCAGACTCCAATTCCCCAAAATCTGGCCTCAGATTCCCTAAAACCCAGCCTTAGATTCCCTAAAATCTGGCTTCAAATTCCCAAAAATCCTGCCTCAGGTTCCCCAAAATGCAGCCTCGGGTTCCTAAAATCCAGCTTTGAATTCCCCAAAATCCAGCCTCAGATTCCCCAAAATCCAACTTCAAATTCCCCAAAATCCTGCTCCAAATTCCTTAAAATCCATCCTCCATTCCATGGGGTTCCTAAACCCCCCAGTGCAGGAGGCAGAGGATGCCACAGATTTCCCAGGGATCTTCCCACCTTGGGACCAGCAGGATCCCATTTTCCCCATTCCGAGACCAAATTCCCCCATTCCAAGACCAAATTCCCCCATTCCAGGACCAGATTTTTCCATGCCAGGATGAAATTCCCCCATGCCAAGAGCAAATTCCTCCATTCCAAGATCAGATTCCCCCATGCCAAGAGGAAATTCCTCCATTCCAAGATCAGATTCCCCCATTCCAGAACCAAATTCCCACATGCCAGGACCAGGCCTGGGGATCCAAAGGGAATATCCCATTGCCATCCCAACCCCAAGGTCATCCCGCTGAAATCCCAATGCCAGGGATCCAAAGGGAATGTCCCACTGCCATCCCAATCCCAAATTCCTGGGGACTGTCCCGCTGCCATTCCAGCTCCAAGGACATCCCGGTGCCATCCCAATCCCAATCCCAAAGAGGGAAACCCCAGGAACCCAGAGGGAATGTCCCACTGCCATTCCCAATCCCAGGAGCATCCCACTGTTATCCCAGCCCCAGGAACACCCTGCTGCCATTCCCAGGATCCCGGAGGATCCCGTTCCCTGACCGTTTTCCCAGCAAAGCTGACTTCCACGAAGGGATCCACCAGGTTCTTCTTGTTGCTCTCGAAGCCGAAGATCTGCCGGACGTTGTCCATGACGGCGTCATCCACTGGGAAAAGAGGGAGACGCCAAAATTCATGGAATTCGGCAGCATCCGGCGGGATGAGCATTCCCACAGAGATGCTCTCCAGGTGGGGAAAAGCAGGATAAAACCAGTTTGGACCAGCAAGAAACTCCTCTCCCACGAAACCGCCCGGTTAAGGTGTGGATGATCCTTGGATGAAGATCCGGATCGTCCCCTTCCTCCAGGCCCTAATTCCCTGCCCGGAACGTCGCCGTTCCGAGGGATCCGAAGGGAAAAACCTACTCTGGGGCAAATCCTCGGCTTTGAAGATCTTGAGGCAGAACTGGGCCCCCCTGAGGGTGACCCCGGTGGGGCGCAGCAGATTGGCCTCGATGTCCTCCTTGTCCTCGGCCGCCTCCTTCTTCTCCAGCTGCCGGAAAAGGAACGGCGGGAAAAGTCAGCCCGGATTCGGGAACGAGCGGGAAAATCCCGGAAGAGAGAGATGGGGTGGATTTCTCGTCCGTGGGAACGCCCAAGGTGAGGTTGGAGGGTGTTTGGAGCGATCTGGGATGGGGGGAGGTGTCCCTGGACATGGATGGATTGGGAATGGGATGGGATTTAAGGATTCTCCAAACCCAAAGCATTCCAGGATTCTGGAGCCAGGCTGGGAGAGCTGGGAATGGTCCCCTGGAGAAAGGAAAATTCCAGGAAAAACTCGGAGCCCTTCCCATGGCCTAAAGGGGTTCCAGGAGAGCTGGAGAGGGACTGGGGACAAGGGCTGGAGGGACAGGAGCCAGGGAATGGCTTCCCACTGGGAAAGGGGAGCTTGGGCTGGGATCTTGGGAAGGAATTGCTGGCTGGGAGGGTGGGGAGGGGCTGGGCTGGAATTGCCAGAGCAGCTGTGGCTGCCCCTGGATCCCTGGGAATGTCCAAGGCCAGGTTGGATGGATTTGGATCCACCTGGGACGATGGGAGCTGTCCGTGGGTGGGAATGGCTGAGCTTTAAATCCCTCCCAAACCATTCCAGGATTCCATGAGGAAATGCAGCGCTTTCCCCCCAAAACGGAGGAAGGTCCAAGCTGTGGCTTCCCTGGGAATGCCCATGGGGGTTGGTGGCCCTTGGCTGGAATATCCCAGACCCAGAATATCCCAGGGCTTGAATATCCCAGGGCTGGAATATCCCAGGGCTGGAATATCCCAGAGCTGGAATATCCCAGGGCTGGAATATCCCAGGGCTGGAATGTCCCAGAGCTGGAATTTCCCGGGGCTGGAATGTCCCCTGGCCGGAATTCCCATTGGGAATACTCACGGGAGCTTCGTCTCCAGGCCCCAGCACGCAGGCGCTGACCTTCAGGTATCCCTTGGCTCCGGCGGAAAAATCCTCGGGATCCGACAGGAGCAGCCACTTCCTGAGGAAAGCGTGTTCTGTGGGAAAACATGGAAATCTGGGAAATAGTCCTTGGATGGACAGGGAGGTCAGGGATGCTCCTGGGTGGGGTTGGAATGGATATCTTGGAATGGATATCATGGAATGGGGATATGGGAATGTTTCAGCTCTTTTCCTAGGAAGGGATCTGGGAAGAGAGAGGGGTCTTTGGGATGGAATTCCCAGAGAAGCTGCGGATGTGACATCCCTGGAAGTGCCCAAGGAGAGGTTGGATGGGGCTTGGAGAAACCTGGGATAGTGGGAAAGGTGTCCCTGGACATGGATGGATTGGGAATGGGATGGGATTTAAGGTCTCCAAACCCAAACAATTCCAGGATTCTGGAGCCCCCCTGCTCTGGGAGAGCTGGGAATGTTCCCCTGGAGAAGGGAAGGCTCCAGGGAGAGCTGCGAGCCCCTGGCAGGGCCTAAAGGGGCTCCAGGAGAGCTGGAGAGGGACTGGGGACAAGGGCTGGAGGGACAGGAGCCAGGGAATGGCTTCCCACTGGGAAAGGGGAGCTTGGGCTGGGATCTTGGGAAGGAATTGCTGGCGGGGAGGGTGGGGAGGGGCTGGGCTGGAATTGCCAGAGCAGCTGTGGCTGCCCCTGGATCCCTGGGAATGTCCAAGGCCAGGTTGGATGGATTTGGATCCACCTGGGATCGTGGAATTTATCCCTGGATGGATTGGGATGATCCTTAAGGTCCCTTCCCACCCAAACCATTCCAGGATTCCACACTCATGGATCCGGAGTTCCTCTATGGAAGAGCTCGGATGTGTGGGTGCAATTCCCAAAAAAAAAATAAAGGAGTTTCCCAAGGCTCACTCGGCTCAGAGTAAACGGCCTCCACATCCATCTGTGGGATAAAAGGAAAAGGAAATTCCAGAGCTCATCCAGAGCGGGAAACGCTGGGAAAGGGGGACGGGATCTTACCCGGAATTCCCCGATCACCGAATCCGTGCGGAACGACCGAGAATCCACGACCTGGAAATGAGGAAAAAGGGGAGATCCAACTCAAATCCGGCCAAGATGGAGGATTCTGGGGAGCAAGGGGGTGTTTCCCTGGGAAGGGGAGAATTCCAGGAATTCCCGGCACTCACCGTGAGGAAAAGGGGAGCATCGAACAGCTCCGATGGGGACTCGAAGACGTTGAAGAAAAAAGTCTGTGGGAAACAGGGATGACGATGAGGAACATTCCCAATTTTCCCCCTGGAGCGCATTCCCACTTCCCAGCCTCTCCCAAGCTCTCATGGGATGGAGCTTCCAGCCCCACGGTGGCTCCGGGATTTTGGGAAGAGCCCTGGATGAGGGCAGGGAATGCCGGGCTCGCTCCTTGGTGTCACATCCCAAATCCCGGCCTCTCCTGGGAATTGTTGGAGCGGGAATTCCCGCTGACCTCGTCGAAGAAGGGGCTGTTCCCTTTCCGGATCCGCGTCCTCCGCGTTTGTCCGGACACCGTCACCTTCACCACCGGCCGGATGTTGATCCCGGGAAGCTGCCGGGCCTCGATGACCCTGACCCGGATCTGGGATGGGATGGAGGAAAGGGAATCACCGGGATGGGAATCACCAGGATCGTGCCATGGGATGGTGGACGGGGAATCAACGGGATCTGGGATGGGATGGGATGGAATGGGATGGGATGGGATGGGATGGGATGGGATGGGATGGGATGGGATGGGATGGGATGGGATGGGATGGGATGGGATGGGATGGGATGGAGGACAGGGAATCACCAGGAATCATCCCATGGGATGGAGGACAGAGGATCACTGGGATGGGAATCACTGGGAGCATCCCACGGGATGGAGGACAGGGAATCACTGGGATCTGGGATGGGATGGAGGAAAGGGAATCATCGGGATGGGAATCACCAGGAATCATCCCATGGGATGGAGGACAGGGAATCATCAGAACGGGAATCACCAGGATCGTGCCACAGGATGGAGGACAGGGAATCAACGGGATCTGGGATGGGATGGGATGGGATGGGATGGGATGGGATGGGATGGGATGGGATGGGATTGAGAACAGGGAATCACTGGGATGGGAATCACTGGGATCATCCCGTGGGATGGAGGACAGGGAATCACTGGGATCTGGGACAGGACGGGATGGGATGGGACAGGACAGGATAGGGGACAGGGAATCACCAGGATCTGGGATGGGATGAAGGACAAGGAATCACTGGGATCTGGGATGGGATGGGATGGGATGGGATGGGATGGGATGGGATGGGATGGGATGGGATGGGATGGGATGGGATGGGATGGGATGGGATGGGATGGGATGGGATGGGATGGAGGACAGGGAATCACCAGGATCATCCCACGGGCTGAAGGACAGGGAATCACCAGGACAACCTGTGGGATTTTACAGGAACACCTCATCCCACCTGAAAATCCTGAGGTTTGTTGGATAAAGGTTTTTTGGGAGAGCTCCTCCTCCTCCTCTTCATCCCCTGGATGAGATTCCCGGGCGGTTTCCTTGGGAACGGCGGCGGCTCCGATCCCGGCGCTCCCGAGGACGCCGACGGCTCCGTGTCCCCCGTGGCCTCCGGATCCTCGGGATCTTCATCTCCGGCTGTCTCTGCCCGGCAGGAAAATGGAAAAGTGGGATTTGGGAACGGGTTTGGATCCCAAAAAGCGGGATGGGAAGAGGGGGTGGTTACCAGTGACCGTGTCCATCTCGGCCGCAGCCGGGGCCGGATCCGGAGGGGCCGGAGGTGGGAAAAGTGGGATGGAGCCCGGAGGGGGGATGTAGGAAACCTGCAGGAACAGGGAAGCCTGGAAAATAGGGAATGAGTGTTAGAGAGCAGGGATGGGATAACTGGGATAAACTGGGAGGGACGGGCTCAGACTGGTCCCAGACTGGGAGGGAAGGGACTCAAACTGGTCTCAAACTGGGAGAAATGTTGCTCAAACTGATCCCAAACTGGGAGCCCCAACCGGTCCAAACTGGGAGTCCCCATGGCCATGCCATGCCTTGTACTGGTCCCAAACTGGGAGCCCCAACTGGTCCAAACTGGGAGCCACCTTGGCCATTCCATGGCTTGTACTGGTCCCAAACTGGGAGTCCAACTGGTGTCAAACTGGGAGCCCCAGCTGGTCCCAAACTGGGAGCCACCCTGGCCAAACCACAGCTCATACTGGTCCCAAACTGGGAATCGCCCTGGCCATTCCATGGCTTGTACTGGTCCCAAACTGGGAGCCACAGCTGGTCCCAAACTGGGAGTCCCCATGGCTTGTACTGGTCCCAAACTGGGAGTCCAACTGGTGTTAAACCGAGAGCCCCAACCGGTCCCAAACTGGGAGCCCCAGCTGGTCCCAAACTGGGAGTCCCCACAGCCATTCCATGGGTTATACTGGTCCCAAACTGGGAGCCACCCTGGCTGTTCCGTGGCTTGTATTGCTCCCAAACTGGGAGTCCAACTGGTCCCGAACTGGGAGCCCCAGCTGGTCCCAAACTGGGAACCACAAATGGTCCCAAACTGGGAGTCCCCACGGCCATTCCATGGCTTGTACTGGTCCCAAACTGGGAGCCCCAGCTGGTCCCAAACTGGGAGCCACCCTGACCAAGCCACAGCTCATACTGGTCCCAAACTGGGAATCACCCTGGCCATTCCATGCCTTGTACTGGTCCCAAACTGGGAACCAAAAGTGGTCCCAAACTGGGAGCCACAGCTGGTCCCAAACTGGGAGTCCCCATGGGCATTCCATGGCTTATACTGGTCCCAAACTGGGAGTCCAACTGGTCCCAAACTGGGAGTCCCCATGATTTGTACTGGTCCCAAACTGGGAGTCCAACTGGTGTTAAACCGAGAGCCCCAGCTGGTCCCAAACTGGGAACCACAAATGGTCCCAAACTGGGAGTCCCCACGGCCATTCCATGGCTTGTACTGGTCCCAAACTGGGAGCCCCAGCTGGTCCCAAACTGGGAGCCACCCTGACCAAGACACAGCTCATACTGGTCCCAAACTGGGAATCACCCTGGCCATGCCATGGCTTGTACTGGTCCCAAACTGGGAGCCCCAGCTGGTCCCAAACTGGGAGCTACCCTGGCCATTCCATGGGTTATACTGGTGCCAAACTGGGAGCCCCCACTGGTCCAAACTGGTCCCAGCACTCACCCCGGTGCTCTCCTTGCGCGAGTCCAGCAGGGGGAGGTTGAAGGAGGCCGCCAGGCTGGGAGTGCCCAGAACATCCCGGAGCGGCACCCGGGATTCTCCCAGAAACCTGCGGGAAACAGTGCTCAGGGCAGATCCAGGGGCATCCCCAACATTCCAGAGGCAGGGATGGGAGTTGGGAGGAGGGCACAGAGATGGAGCCAGGCTGGGAGAGCTGGGAATGTTCCCCTGGAGAAGGGAAAACTCCAAGAAAAACTCGGAGCCCTTTTCAGGGCCTAAAGGGGCTCCAGGAGAGCTGGAGAGGGACTGGGGACAAGGGCTGGAGGGACAGGAGCCAGGGAATGGCTTCCCACTGGGAAAGGGGAGCTTGGGCTGGGATCTTGGGAAGGAATTGCTGGCTGGGAGGGTGGGGAGGGGCTGGGCTGGAATTGCCAGAGCAGCTGTGGCTGCCCCTGGATCCCTGGGAATGTCCAAGGCTGGATGAGATTTGGAGCCACCTCCTTCACATTCCCAAACCGATCCCTTGGATCAGGTGGTTCTCTGGTGGACCAAATCCAGCATTTCCCTGCTCCAAGGATCCCACCAGCAGCAGGGAATTGGGACAGCGCCGCTTTCCTGCGCCCCACGGAGCCGGAGCAAAAGCTGCAGCCGCTTTTCCAATAGGGATTTATGGGAAATCCATGGATTAACACCAAAGGAGCTCTCCCGGCCAGGTGGGAAGGCCGAGCTCATAACCTTTTATTGCTCCTGCTCCAGGGATTTGTTCTCCCACTGCCGGGCCTTGGATAGCGGGAATGTGTTAAATCCAGGCCCCTCTGGAGCACCTTCCTCTCCCTGCTCCTATTTAGGAGTAATAGGAGCCAGGGAATGGCTTCCCACTGGGAAAGGGGAGCTTGGGCTGGGATCTTGGGAAGGAATTGCTGGCTGGGAGGGTGGGGAGGGGCTGGGCTGGAATTGCCAGAGCAGCTGTGGCTGCCCCTGGATCCCTGGGAATGTCCAAGGCCAGGTTGGATTCCCCTGGGATAGGGGGGAGGCGTCAGCCGGAACCTTCCTGCTCCGGGATCCGGGACCCTCCTCCCGTTTTCCCGTGGTTATTTATGGACACTCCGGAGCTGGAACAGCCCCAAATTCCAGCTCGCTTGGATTCCAGCCCAGCAGCAATTCCAGCCTCGGCTCCAGCCTTGGAAACGGGATCCTTCTCGGAGCAGGGAGCACATTCCCAACCTCCAATCCCAAAAATAAATCCCTTCCTCTATTTTTCCCCCCTTTCCCAGCAGCTCTCCCACCCAACAGGGAGCCGGGAATCCCTGGAATCCCTGGAATTCCCTCGTTCCTCCCCCAGCAGGAACCCTTGATCCATGGGGAACCCTGGAATGGGAGGCACCGGGAGCAGAGGGAGGAAGGAAACCGGAGGCTCCACTCCCGCCGCCCTTCCCGGCACTCCGGAGCCTTGGGAATGACCTTGGCAACGCTTCCCAAATCCTGGCGGAGTCTCCAAAGTATCCATCCCCAAACAAGGACCCCCTGTGTATTCCCGACCCTCCAACGCTGGAATTTTCCCCCGGAATTCCGAGCGAAGCAGCCCAAAAATGCGGCTCCGGACTCCCACGGGGGGAATTCGCAGAGTTCGGGAAGAGCTCCGGGAACGGGAGAAGGGAGAGGAATTTTTCCCACCTGTTCCGGAATTTTTCTGGAATTTTTCCCACCTATTCCAGAATTTTTCTGGAATTTTCCCCACCTGTTCCAGAATTTTTCTGGAATTTTTCCCACCTGTTCCTTCCCACGGTTTCATGGTCCTTGACCACCACGGTGAGCTCAGCATCAGGATCCAGAGGGATTCCCTTCAGATCCCACTCGAATCCCTGGAAAAAAGGGGAGGAAGGAGCCGGGATCAGCTCCTGGAAGTGAAGAACCCAAATCCCAGACCCCCTCGGAATCACAACATTCCCAAAGCCAAAATTCCCAGAAAATCCACCAAGAAAAGATGCTCTGGGAAAAAGCTTTTCCTTGATTGTGGATTTCCAGGAAGGAGCTGCTCCAGCCCCAATCTGTGCCAGTTTTCCCACCAAATTCCCTTTTTTTTTTGGAATTCTGGCACATGGGAGCACAAGGATGGGGTTGGAAGGGGAAATATGCTGGAAAAATTCCCATTCCATAGGAATTCCTTGTAATGTTGGTGCTGAGCCGGGATAAGGCCTTGATGGAAGGGAAAAAGGTTGGAATTCTGCCCGGAATTCCAGAGCAGAAAGGGAATGATCCCAAATTTTCCATGGAGTGGAAGCCTCTGGGAATCCCCTGGGCTCGGGGCTGTTTTCTGGGAATGGGGATAAATCCCAGGATTGGGAATTCTCACCTCATTCCAGACGGGATTTGTGTTGTTCTTGATGACCTTTGTCTTCTTCTTCACACCTGGAAGGGGAAAAAAACGGGATTGGGATCTTCCCATGGATCAGGAGATTCCCAGGGATCAGGAGCTTCCCATGGATCAGGAGATTCCCAGAGATCAGGAGCTTCCCATGGATCAGGAGGTTCCCAGGGATCAGGAGATTCTCGTGGATCAGGATCCCAAAATGAAGCTCCAATCCCAGGTGTGGCTGAGCTTCCAGGGATTCCCAGAAAAAAGATTGGATCCCATTCCCTAATCCCAGCTGGAGCTGAACTTCCAGAAATTCCCAGGATCAGGATCGGGACCCTTTCCCTGATCCCAGCTGAGCCTGAGCTTCCAGAAATTCCCACATTTCCCAGAACCAGGACTGGGCCCCATTCCCTGATCCCAAGTGGGTCTGAACTTCCAGAAATTCCCAGGATCAGGACTGGATCCCATTCCCTGATCCCAGATGGGGCTGAACTTCCAGAATTTCCCAGGAAAAAGATTGGATCCCATTCCCTGATCCCAGCTGGAGCTGAACTTCCAGAATTTCCCAGGAAAAAGATTGGATCCCATTCCCTGATCCCAGCTGGAGCTGAACTTCCAGAAATTCCCAGGAAAAAGATTGGATCCCATTCCCTACTCCCAGGTGTGGCTGAGATTCCAGGGATTCCCAGGAAAAAGATTGGATCCCATTCCCTGATCCCAGCTGGGGCTGAGATTCCAGAAATTCCCTCCAGGAATTCCCACAATTCCCAGAACCAGGACTGGGCCCCATTCCCTGATCCCAGATGTGGCTGAGATTCCAGGGATTCCCAGGAGAAGGATTGGATCCCATTGCCTGCTCCCAGCTGGGGCTGAGATTCCAGAAATTCCCTCCAGGAATTCCCACAATTCCCAGGATCATGACTGGGCCCCATTCCCTGATCCCAAGGGGGTCTGAACTTCCAGAAATTCCCAGGATCAGGACTGGATCCCATTCCCTGATCCCAGCTGGGGCTGAGTTTCCAAAAATTCCCGCAATTCCCAGGAGCAGGACTGGGCCCCATTCCCTAATCCCAGATGTGGCTGAACTTCCAGAAATTCCCAGGAGAAGGATTGGATCCCATTCCCTGCTCCCAG
The DNA here is from genome assembly GCA_026261815.1 of Monarcha castaneiventris obscurior. Taxonomy (NCBI): domain Eukaryota; kingdom Metazoa; phylum Chordata; class Aves; order Passeriformes; family Monarchidae; genus Monarcha; species Monarcha castaneiventris. Next base: position 15,070 of record JAMPIT010000617.1, on the reverse strand, counting down.
CTGGGGCTGAGATTCCGGGGATTCCCAGGAGAAGGATTGGATCCCATTGCCTGATCCCAGCTGAGCTTCCAGAAATTCCCACAACTTCCAGGACCAGGATCCGGCCCCATTCCCTAATCCCAGGTGGGAATGGGGATGCAGACATTGGATCTGGGATCCCACTGGGATCCCCAACTCCTTCCCAGTTGGAAAAATCCCATGGAAATCCCGTCCTTGCCGTGCCTCAGTTTCCCCAGGAGCAGCGAGGCCGCACCCAAAGGTTCCCAGGGATTGGGAATTCAGGCTGGGAAGAGCCACGGGCGATCCCAAATATTCCAATCCCTCCATTCCCAGCATCCAAACCTCGGGGTTGTGCCTCAGTTTCCCCCAGGATCCCACAAAAAAACCGCGGGATCTGCGGCTCCAAAATTCCCCCAAATCCAACATTCCCAAATCCTGGGGATGCTCCATCCCCCCCTCCAACCCCTTCCCAAAGCCACGCCCCCCTCATCCCTCTTGGAATGTGGCCTCATCCCAAGGGAAGAGGAAGAGGAAAAGGCCAAACAATGGAGGTGACTCAAATCCCGGGAGAGTCCCGGGATATCCCAAATAATCCCGGATTTCTGCTTTTTTAGCCCCATTCAGCGACTCCTTCCCGATTTTGGGCTTGGGAAGAGCCGAAATTCCCGGCAGCCTCCGGGAATAGGGAAAACTCATTTTTCCTCATCCCAAGCTTCATTCCCCTTCTCATTCCTGATTTTTTTTTTTCCCGGGATTCAGAGCCCTGGAATTGGCCCGGATCGGGATTTGGCCAAAGGGGGAGCTCCTGGGATTCTCCAGAGGGATCCCGCTGGGAATGGGATCAGCAGCGCCCTCATTCCCACAGCATTCCAATGGGAAAAGCTGGATCGGGTCCTTTTCCTTCATTTTCTCTAAAATCGGGATTTTTCCCCATTTTTTCCATTTTTCCCCCCATTTCTTTCCCATTTTTCCCCATTTTTTCCTATTTTTCCCCATTTTTTCCCGTTCTTCCCCATTCTTTCCCATTCCCCCCATTTTTTCCCATTTTTCCCCTTTCCTTCCCATTCCCCCCCCAATTTTTTCCCGTTTTTCCCATTTTTTTCCCACTCCAGGAAACGCCAAAAACCCCCGAGGCAGCGCCAGCTTCCAGCGGGAATTTTGGGAGCTCAAACCCCTCCCTTTTCCCAGGAAATCCATCCCTCGGGAATGGGAGAAGCCCCGCTCCCCATGGAATTCCATCCCAATCCACAGTTCAAGGATTTAAAGGAACGGAATTCCCAGGGTGGGAATTTAAAATTAAATCCAGTGTGGATTTAAAAAAAAAAAATTCGGGATCAAGGGGATAAAAGGTGGGAAAAGGAGGATTTCCCAAAGATTTGGGAGCAGCGGGAGCTTCCCAAATCCCAAATTTTACTCCCAAAGCAGCCAAAACCATTCCAAAGCCTCCTTTCCTTCCCAAAAAAAAACCCAAAAATCCAGGATTCCCTCACCTCGGAATGTCAGGCTGGCCACGGGATCGCTTTGTTTATCCCGTTTTTCCAGGCTGGGAAGTTGGGAAGCCCTTTGGAGCAGGCAGCGGAGCATGGCCGGGATCGGGAAAGCCGGGATCAGGAAAGCAGGGATCGGGAAAGCCGGGATCGCGATAAGGATCCGCTCCCTCATCCCATTCCCACCCCCTTTTCCCGGTCCGGCCCTTCCCGGCACGGGAACGCCCCTGGAGAGGCTGGGAAAAAAAAAAGCCGGGATCGTGGGAAGGAGAGCTGGGATTGGGGGGGAAATGGGAGAGGCGGGAGTTGGGAATAAATCCTTGGGATTCAGGGATTCTGGGAGTGTCAGGGATCGGGAATAAATCCCTGGGATTCAGGGATTCTGGGAGTGTCAGGGATCGGGAATAAATCCCTGGGATTCAGGGATGCTGCGAAGTCCAGGCATGGCCCCAAACACCGGGATTTGGGAATGCTGCAATTCCTAGGGATGGGGGATTAATTCCTTGGGATTTAGGAATGTTGGAAGCCCCAAGGATGCCCCAAACACCGGGATTTGGGAATGCTGCAATTCCCAGGGATGGGGAATGAATTCCTTGGATCCCAGGAATGCTGGAAACTTCAAGGATAATCTGGCACTGGGATTTGGGAATGCTGGGAACCCCAGGCATCAGGAATGAAATCCTTGGGATTCAGGAATGCTGGGATGGCCAAACACCAGGATTTGGGAATGCTGGGAACCCCAGGGATCGGGAATAAATCCCAGGGATTCAGGAATTCTGGGAGCTCCAGGGATTGGGAATAAATCCCTGGGATTCAGGGATGCTCCAAGGCCTGAGGATGCCCCAAACACCGGGATTTGGGAATGCTGGGAACCCCAAGGATCAGGAATGAAATCCTTGGGATTCAGGGATTCTGGGAGTGTCAGGGATCAGGAATAAATCCCTGGGATTCAGGGATCTTGCAATTCCCAGGGATGGGGAATAAAATCCTTGGGATTCAGGGATGTTGGAAACCCCAAGGATGCCCCAAACACCGGGACTTGGGAATGCTGGGAACCCCAGGGATGGGGAATAAATCCCTGGGATTCAGGGATGCTCCAAGGCCTGAGGATGCCCCAGCACTGGGATTTGGGAATGCTGCAATTCCCAGGGATGGGGAATGAAATCCTTGGGATTCAGGAATGCTGGGAACCCCAGGGATGGGGAATAAATCCCTGGGATCCAGGGATTCTGGGAGCTCCAGGGATTGGGAATAAATCCCAGGGAATCAGAGGTGGGGAACGAAATCCTTGGGATTCAGGAATGCTGGAAACCCCAAGGATGCCCCAAACACCGGGATTTGGGAATGCTGGGAACCCCAAGGATCAGGAATGAAATCCTTGGGATTCAGGGATTCTGGGAGTGTCAGGGATCAGGAATAAATCCCTGGGATTCAGGGATGCTCCAAGGCCTGAAGATGACCCAGCACCGGGATTTGGGAATTCTGCAATTCCCAGGGATGGGGAATGAAATCCCTGGGATTCAGGAACGCTGGGAACCCCAAACACCGGGATTTGGGAATGCTGGGAACACCAGGGATTGGGAATAAATCCCAGGGATTCAGGAATGCTGGAAACCCCAAACACCAGGATTTGGGAATGCTGCAATTCCCAGGGATGGGGAATAAATCGCTGGGATTCGGGGATCTCGCAATTCCCAGGGATGGGGAATGAATTCCTTGGATCCCAGAAATGCTGGAATCTTCAAGGATAATCTGGCACTGGGATTTGGGAATGCTGGGAACTCCAGGGATCAGGAATAAATCCCAGGGATTCTGGGAGTGTCAGGGATTGGGAATAAATCCCTGGGATTCGGGGATGCTGCGAAGTCCAGGGATGGCCCCAAACACCGGGATTTGGGAATGCTGTGAGTCCCAGGGATTGGGAATGAAATCCTTGGGATTCAGGGATGCTGGAAACCCCAAACACTGGGATTTGGGAATGCTGGGAACCCCAGGGATCAGGACTAAATCCCTGGGATTCAGGGATGCTCCAAGGCCTGAGGCTGCCCCAGCACCGGGATTTGGGAATTCCAGGAATGTCACAATCCCAGGAACACCAAAATCCCCCCAAAACCTGGGAATTCGGGGTGACAGGGAGCAGCAGAACCCCGGGAACGCCACATCCCGGGAGAATTCCATGAAAAGCCGGGAACGATCGATCCCTCAGGCGGGCACTCTGCCGGCAATCCCAAAAATCCGCTTTTTCCCGGGAAAAAAAAACCCCATCCCAAACATCCCGTGACGTCACGGGCCCGCTGTCACCGGGAAGGGACAAAATCCCGGTTATTCCCAAATTTGGGATCGTCCCCTCCCTCCCCTGGGAGGAAAATCCCAAAAATATCCCGGGCGCTGTCGGGGCGGCTTCAGGGGGGAGGCGACAGCGGGGAAGGGGAGGGACCCATCCCAAATTCCAGGGCCGAAATTCCCGCAGAATCCCACGAAATTGCCCCAAAATTCCCACTAAATTCCCACTAAATCCCCCCCCCCCCAAAATTGCCCCCCTGAAATCCCCCTAAATCCACCTAAGCGCCCCCAAAATTCCCCCGAGTCACCCCAAATTCCCCCTAAATTCCCCCAAATTCCCCCCAAATCTCCTAAATCCTGATTTTTTTTCCCCTGAATCCTGATTTTTTCCCCCTAAATCCTGATTTTTTCCCCTAAATCCTGGGGGGTTTTTTTCCCCTAAATCCCGATTTTTTTTTCCTTCATTCTGGATCTTCCCACTTTGGAATGGGGAGGCGACAGCGGGGCCGGGAGGGACCCGCGCCGCTCCCAGCCCCATCCCAACATTTCGGGCTCCCAAAAACCCCCCTAAATCCCAATTTTTTCCCCCTTAAATCCCATTTTTTTCCTCCCCTCTGGATTTTCCCACTTTGGAATGAGGAGGCGGCGACAGCGGGGCCGGGGACGGGAAGGACCCGCGGCGCTCCCGGCTCATTCCCAACCTTTAGGGCCGCCAAAAACCCCCTGAAACCCCCTCAAATCCCAATTTTTTTTCCCCTAAATCCCAATTTTTTCCCCCTTAAATCCCGATTTTTTTCTCCCCTCTGGATTTTCCCACTTTGGAACGGGGGAGGTGACACCAAACAGCGACAGCGGGGCTGGGGAGGGAGCGCGGCGCTCCCGGCTCATTCCCAACATTTAGGGCCCCCCAAAACGCGGCCTAAATCCCAAATTTTTTCCCCTAAATCCCAATTTTTTCCCCCTTAAATCCCAATTTTTTTCCTCCCCTCGGATCTTCCCACTTTGGAACGAGGAGATGACACCAAAGGGGGCGGCGGCAGCAGCGGGGCCGGGAAGAACCCGCGGCGCTCCCGGCTCATTCCCGACCTTTCGGGCCCCCAAAAACCCCCTCAAATCCCAATTTTTTCCCCCTAAATCACAACTTTTCCCCCCTAAATCCCGATTTTTTCCTCCCCTCGGATTTTCCCACTTTGGAACGAGGAGCTGACACCAAAGGGGGCGGCGGCAGCAGCGGGGCCGGGGAGGGATCGCAGCGCTCCCGGCTCATTCCCGACCTTTAGGGCCACCAAAAACCCCCTGAAACCCCCCCAAATCCCAATTTTTTTTTCCCTAAATCCCAATTTTATCCCCTAAATCCCAATTTTTTTTTCCTCCCCTCTGGATTTTCCCACTTTGGAATGGGGGAGGCGACACCAAACAGCGACAGCGGGGACGGGAAGGACCCGCGGCGCTCCCGGCTCATTCCCAACATTTCGGGCCGCCAAAATCGCCCTGAAACCCCCCCAAATCCCATTTTTTTTTTTCTAAATCCCAATTTTTCCTGATTTTTTCCTCCCCTCTGGATTTTCCCACTTTGGAACGAGGAGCTGACACCAAAGGGGGCGGCGGCAGCAGCGGGGCCGGGGAGGGATCGCGGCGCTCCCGGCTCATTCCCAACATTTCGGGCCCCCAAAATCCCCCTAAAACACCCCCAAATCCCAATTTTTTTTCCCTAAATCCCAGGTTTTTTTCCTCTAAATCCCGATTTTTTTCTCCCCTCTGGATTTTCCCGCTTTGGAACGGGGGAGGCGACACCAAACAGCGACAGCGGGGCCGGGGAGGGAGCGCGGCGCTCCCGGCTCATTCCCGACCTTTCGGACCCTCAAAAATCCCCCAAAAAAACCCCAAAAAATTCCCCCCGGATCCCGATTTTTCCCCCCCTCGGGAGGCTCCACCTCGGAACGTGCAGCAGCAGTAGGAGTCGCTGATGTCGCTGTCCCCCGTCAGGGCGTTCTCGGCCCGCAGCACGAAGACGCGCAGCATCGTCCCCTCCCCCACCCCGCCGGATCCCCCCCCTTCATCCCAAAAAAAAAAAAAAAATAAAATTTAAATCATAAATCCCGGGATTTGCGCCCCCCTCCTTCCCCTCCCCCCTCCCTCAGGCCCCGCCTCCCTTAAAGGGACCCGGCCCCGGCGTGGGGGAGGGGCGGGGATGGGGGGGGCAAACCCCCCCCCCCTTGAGGGATATCGGGGGGATTTTGGGGGTCCTTAAAGCCCCAAACTGTCCCCAAAAAGGGATTTTGGGGACATCGGGAGAGATTTTGGGGTCCTTAAAGCCCCAAATTGCCCCCATAGGAGGTTTTTGGGGGTCCCCACCCCGCCTTTGGGGACATCGGGAGAGATTTTGGGGTCCCCAATCTCCCTCTGGGGATATCAGGGGGATTTTGGGGTCTCCACAGCCCCAAATTGTCCCCAAAAAGGGATTTTGGGGTCCCCAATCCCCCTCGGGGGACATCGGGAGGGATTTGGGGGTCCTTAAAGCCCCAAATTGTCCCCAAGAAGGGATTTTGGGGTCCTCACCCCGCCTTTGGGGACATCGGGAGGGATTTTGGGGTCCCCAATCTCCCTTTGGGGATATCAGGGGGATTTTGGGGTCCCCACAGCCCAAATTTGTCCCCAAGAAGGGATTTTGGGGTCCCCACCTCCTCTTTGGGAGATATTGGGGGGATTTTTGGGGTCCCCAAACCCCTTTTATGGCTCGAAGGGGGAAATTTGGGGTCCTTACAGCCCCAAATTGTCCCCAAGAAGGGATTTTGGGGTCCCCAATCTCCCTTGAGGGACATCGAGGGAATTTTCGGGTCCCCAAAGCCCCAAATTGCCCCCATAGGAGGTTTTTGGGGTCCCCACCCCGCTTTTGGGGACATCGGGAGAGATTTTGGGGTCCCCACAGCCCCAAATTGTCCCCGAGAACGGATTTTGGGGTCCCCAATCCCCTAAAGCACAATTTTGGGGTCCCCACCCGCCTTTGGGGACATCGGGAGGGATTTTGGGGTCCCAAATCCCCTTTTATGGCCCGAGGGGGGATTTTGGGGTCCCCTCAGCCCCAAATTGTCCCCAAGAAGAGATTTTGGGGTCCCCAATCTCCCTTTGGGGACGTCGGGAGGGATTTTTGGGGTCCCCACCCCCTCTTTGGGGGCATCGGAGGGATTTTGGGGTCCTCAACTCCCTTTTGGGGACATCGGGTGGATTTTGGGGTCCCCACAGCCCCAAATTGCGCCCTAAAGGAGGATTTTGGGGTCCTCAATTCTCCTTTGAGGGACACCGGGAGGGATTTTGGGGTCCCAAATCCCCTTTGGGGACGTCGGGGGGATTTTGGGGTCCTTAAAGCCCCAAATCGTCCCCAAGAAGGGATTTTGGGGTCCCCAATCCCCCTTGGAGACATCTGGGGGATTTTGGGGTCCCCAAATCCCCTTTTATGGCCCGAGGAGGGATTTTGGGGTCCCCACAGCCCCAAATTTTCCCTGGGATGGGATTTTGGGTGCCCACCCTCCCTTGGGAGGCATCGGGTGGATTTTGGGGTCCCCCCACCCCTAAATTGCCCCCAGAAATGGAATTTTGGGGTCCCCACCCCTCCTTTGGTCCCAAAGCAGGAATTTTGGGGTCCCCACTCCTTCATTGTCCCCTAAAAGGGAATTTTGGGGTCCCCAGCGCCACTTTAGCCCCAAGGAGGGAATTTTGGGGTCCCCACCCCTCCATTGGGAACATCGGGAGGGTTTTGGGGTCCCCACAACCCCAAATGTTCCCCAAGAGGGGATTTTGGGGTCCCCAATCCCCCTTTTATGTCCCGAGGGGGAATTTTGGGGTCCCCAATCCCCCTTTTTATGTCCCGAGGGGGAATTTTGGGGGTCCCCAATCCCCCTTTTATGTCCCGAGGGGGAATTTTGGGGCCCCCCCAGTTATGGGATTTGGGGCCGCGCATTCCCGGCGGGAACAGCTGGGACCGGCCCCGCCCCCGGCTATTTTTGGGAATTCTTTCCACCCTGGGGCCTTTCCCAGAAAGCGGCTCCGTGAGATCCCGGCCCTAAATCGGGATTTGGGATTTGGGATCCTCCTTTTCCCTCTTTTCCCATCCCCTCATTCCCGGTTTATCCGACCCCATTCCCGTTTTTTCCTTTTCCCCTTTTTCCCCCTGCCCCAAAATCCCGGGAGCGCCGGGATTGGGATGGGAACTGAATTGGGAATTTTGGGGGGAAATTTGGGATTTGGGAAAGGTCAAAGCCGAGGGCACCCACGGGAATGGGAAGGACCCGGCCATGGGGACCCCTCAGAGACCCCAAAACCCCCCAGACCCCCCCCAAACCCCACCAGAGACCCCAAAACACCCCAGACCCCCCGATTTTGACCCCAAAAAGTCCCCAGGTCGCCCCTCAGGCCCCGAGACCCCCCAGCAGGTCCCAAAAAACCCCCAGACCCCCCAAAATGTCCCAAAACTCCCTCAGACCCCCCAACTTTGACCCCAGACCCCCAAACCTGCCCCAGACCCCCCCAATTTGCCCCAAAAGCCCCCCAGACCCCACAAGTTGCCCCCCAAAACCCCCCAGACCTCCCCTAGGTCCCCCTCAGAGACCCCAAAACCCCCCCAGACCCCCCCCAAACCCCACCAGAGTTCCCAAAACACCCCAGACTTGCCAATTTTGACCCCCAAAAACTCCCCAGGCCCCAGGACCCCCCAGCAGGTCCCAAAATCCCCCCAAAACGTCCCAAAATTCCCTCAGAGCCCCCCAACTTCGACCCCAGACCCCACCACAGACCCCAAAACCCCCCCAGAACCCCCAATTTTTCCCCAAAAGCCCCCCCAGACCCACAAGTTTGTCCCCAAACCCCCCAGGACCTCCCTCAGGTCCCTCCGGATCCCAAACCCAGACCCTCAAATTGTCCCCAAATCCCCCAGATGTCCACAAGTCCCCCCAAGAGATCCCCAGACCCCCCCCCAATGTCCCTCGAGGGACCCCAAACCCCAAATTGTCCCTAAAACCCCCCCAATGGCCCAAATTATCCCAAATCCCCAAAGGCCCCCCACATACCTCCCCAGAAGACCCCCCCCCAGTGTCCCTCGAGGACCCAACCCCAACTTGTCCCCAAATTGTCCCCAAGATGCCCCAAACTTCCCCAAAAACCCCTCAGAGGCCCCACAAGAGGCCCCCCAAGACCCCCCAGGAGTCCCCCGTTGTCCCAAAAACCCCCCAGACCCCCAAACTCCCACCAGAGACCCCAAAACACCCCAGACCCCCCCATTTTGACCCCAAAAAGTCCCCAGGTCCCCCTCCTACCCCGAATCCCCCAGCAGGTCCCAAATTCCCCCCCAGACCCCCCAAATGTCCAAAACTCCCTCAGACCCCCCAACTTGACCCAGTACCCCAAAACCCCCGGACGCCTCCCCTTTGCCCCAAAAGTCCCCCCCAGACCCCACAAGTTGCCCCCCAAAACCCCCCAGACCTCCCTAGGTCCCCCTCAGAGACCCCAAAACCCCCCAGACCCCCCCCAAACCCCACCAGAGACCCCAAAACACCCCAGACTTGCCAATTTTGACCCCCAAAAACTCCCCAGGCCCCAGGACCCCCCAGCAGGTCCCAAAATCCCCCCCAGACCCCCCCAAAACGTCCCAAAATTCCCTCAGAGCCCCCCAACTTCGACCCCAGACCCCACCACAGACCCCAAAACCCCCCCAGACCCCCCCAATTTTCCCCAAAAGCCCCCCAGACCCCACAAGTTGTCCCCAAAACCCCCCAGACCTCCCCCAGGTCCCCATCACGGATCCCAAAACCCCCAGACCCTCAAATTGTCCCCAAAATCCCCCAGATGTCCCCAAAGTCCCCCCAAGAGATCCCCAGACCCCCCCCCAATGTCCTTCAAGGGACCCCAAACCCCAAACTTGTCCCTAAAACCCCCCAGATGGCCCCAAATTATCCCCAAAATCCCCAAGAGGCCCCCACAACACCCCCAGACCCCCCCCGTGTCCCTCGAGGGACCCCAAACCCCAAACCTGTCCCCAAGAGACCCCAAACTGTCCCCAAAACCCCTCAGAGCCCCACAAGAGGCCCCCAAGACCCCCCCAGAGTCCCCCGCTGTCCCCAAAACCCCCCAGACCCCACCCAGAACCTGCCAGGGTCCCCCCAAGAGCGACCAGGGCGTCCCCAAAACCTGGGGGTGTCCCCAAAACCTTAGGGTGTCCCCAAAGCCTGGGGGTGTCCCCAAAACCGGGGGGTGTCCCCAAAGCCTGTGAATGTCCCCAGAGCCTGGGGGTGTCCCCAAAACCTGGGGGTGTCCCCAAAACCTGGGGGTGTCCCCAAAGCCTGGGGGTGTCCCCAAATCCGGGGGGTGTCCCCAAAGCCTGTGAATGTCCCCAGAGCCTGGGGGTGTCCCCAACATCGGGGGGTGTCCCCAAAAGCCACCAGGGTGTCCCCAAAACCTGGGGGTGTCCCCAAAGACCGGGGATGTCCCCAAGAGCCACCTGTGAGTGTCCCCAACATCCGGGGGTGTCCCCAAATCCTGCGGGTGTCCCCAAGAGCCACCAGAGTGTCCCCAAATCCTGGGGGTGTCCCCAACCCCTGTGAGTGTCCCCAAAGCCTTGGGGTGTCCCCCCAAGAGCCACCAGGGCGTCCCCAAAGCCTCGGGGTGTCCCCAACATCGGGGGGTGTCCCCAAGAGCCACCAGGGTGTCCCCAAAACCTGGGGGTGTCCCCAAAGCCTGGGGGTGTCCCCAAAACCTTGGGGTGTCCCCCCAAGAGCCACCAGGGCGTCCCCAAAGCCTGGGGCTGGGTCCGTGTCCCTCCCAGTGCCACCTGTGTGTCCCCAACACCCGTGAGTGTCCCTGGGGGTGTCCCCAAGAGCCACCAAGGTGTCCCCAAAACCTGGGGCTGGGTCCGTGCCCCCCCCCAGTGCCACCTGCGTGTCCCAAACATCCCCAAGAACCACCAGGGTGTCCCCAAATCCTGTGCCATGTCCGTGTCCCCCCAGTGCCACCTGCGTGTCCCCAGCACCCACGGGTGTCCCCAAAACGTGGGGGTGTCCCCAAATCCTGGGGGTGTCCCCAAAGCCTGGGGGTGTCCCCAAGAGCCACCTCTGTGTCCCCAAAGTCTGGACGTGTCTGTGTGCCACCGGTGTGTCCCCAACCCCTGGAATGTCCCCAAATCCTGGGGGTGTCCCCAAAACCTGTGAGTGTCCCCCAAACTCCTGTGAGTGTCCCCCAAACCCCTGTGAGTGTCCCCTAAACTCCTGTGAGTGTCCCCAAACTCCTGTGAGTGTCCCCAAACCCCTGTGAGTGTCCCCCAAACTCCTGTGAGTGTCCCCAAACTCCTGTGAGTGTCCCCTAAACCCCTGTGAGTGTCCCCTAAACTCCTGTGAGTGTCCCCAAACCCCTGTGAGTGTCCCCCAAACCCCTGTGAGTGTCCCCCAACTCCTGTGAGTGTCCCCAAAGTCCTGTGAGTGTCCCCAAACTCCTGTGAGTGTCCCCTAACCCCTGTGAGTGTCCCCCAAACCCTGTGAGTGTCCCCTAAACTCCTGTGAGTGTCCCCAAACCCCTGTGAGTGTCCCTAATCTCTGTGAGTGTCCCCTAAACCCCTGTGAGTGTCCCTTAAACTCCTGTGAGTGTCCCCCAAACTCCTGTGAGTGTCCCCTAAACTCCTGTGAGTGTCCCCCAAACCCCTGTGAGTGTCCCCAAACCCCTGAGTGTCCCCTAATCTCTGTGAGTGTCCCAAAACCCCGGTGAGTGTCCCCCAAACCCCTGTGAGTGTCCCCCAAACCCCTGTGATGTTCCCCAACTCCTGTGTGTGTCCCCCAAACTCCTGTGAGTGTCCCCAAACCCCTGTGAGTGTCCCCCAACTCCTGTGAGTGTCCCCAAAGTCCTGTGAGTGTCCCCTAAGCCCCTGTGAGTGTCCCCCAACTCCTGTGAGTGTCCAAAGTCATGTGAGTGTCCCATAACCCTTGTGAGTGTCCCCTGGTGTTTTGTGGTGTTTGTGGTGTTGTGGTGTTGTGGGTTTTGGTGTGGTGTTGTGGTGTTAAGCCCCTGTGAGTGTCCCCCAACTCCTTTGAGTGTTTGGAGTGTCCCCCGAAACTCCTGTGAGTGTCCCCTAAACCCCTGTGAGTGTACCCGAAACCCCTGTGAGTGTTCCCCAAACTCTGTGAGTGTCCCCTAACCCCTGTTAGTGGTCCCCAAACCTCTGTGAGTGTCCTCCTAACCCCTGTGAGTGTCCCAAACTCCCGTGAGTGTCCCAAAACCCCTGTGAGTGTCCCCCAAAGTCCTGTGAGTGTCCCCAAACCCCTGTGAGTGTCCCCCAACTCCTGTGAGTGTCCCCAAAGTCCTGTGAGTGTCCCCAAACTCCTGTGAGTGTCCCCTAACCCCTGTGAGTGTCCCCAAACCCCTGTGAGTGTCCCCTAATCTCTGTGAGTGTCCCCTAACCCCTGTGAGTGTCCCTTAAACTCCTGTGAGTGTCCCAAACTCCTGTGAGTGTCCCCCAAACCCCTGTGAGTGTCCCCTAAACCCCTGTGAGTGTCCCCCAAACTCCTGTGAGTGTCCCCAAACTCCTGTGAGTGTCCCCAAACCCCTGTGAGTGTCCCCCAAACTCCTGTGAGTGTCCCCAAACCCCTGTGAGTGTCCCCCAAACCCCTGTGAGTGTCCCCCAACTCCTGTGAGTGTCCCAAAGTCCTGTGAGTGTCCCCTAACCCCTGTGAGTGTCCCCCAACCCTGAGTGTCCCCACTCCTGTGAGTGTCCCTAACCCCTGTGAGTGTCCCCAACCCCTGAGTGTCCCCTAAACCCTGTGAGTGTCCCCTAACCCCTGTAGTGTCCCCTTGTGGTGTTTGGTGTTAAACCCTGTGAGTGTCCCCCAACTCCTGTGAGTGTCCCCCAAACTCCTGTGAGTGTCCCCCAAACCCTGTGGGTGTCCCCCCAACCCCTGTGAGTGTCCCCAAACCCCTGTGAGTGTCCCCAAACCCCTGGTGTTGTGGTCCCCCTCCCCTTGAGTGTCCCCTAAACTCCTGTGAGTGTCCCCAACTCCTGTGAGTGTCCCCCAAACTCCCTGTGAGTGTCCCCTTAAACCCCTGTGAGTGTCCCCCAAAACCCTGTGATGTCCCCAAACCCTGTGAGTGTCCCCCAAAAACCTGTGAGTGTCCCCCAACTCCGTGTGAGTGTCCCAAGTCCTGTGAGTGTCCCTAACCCCTGTGATGTTCCCTAAGCCCCTGTGAGTGTCCCCATCCTGTGAGTGTCCCCCAAACTCCTGTGAGTGTCCCCTAACCCCTGTGAGTTGTCCAAAACCCTGAGTGTCCCCTAAACTCCGTGAGTGTCCCCTACCCCTGTGAGTGTCCCCTAAACTCCTGTGAGTGTCCCCCAACTCCTGTGAGTGTCCCCCAAACTCCTGTGAGTGTCCCCAAACCCCTGTGAGTGTCCCCTAAACCCGTGGCTGTCCCCAAAACCCGTGACTGTCCCTAAAACCCGTGACTGTCCCCACCACCCCTGGCTGTCCCCAAAAACCCGTGAGTGTCCCCAAAACCCGCGACTGTCCCCACCACCCGTGGCTGTCCCCAAAACCCGTGGCTGTCCCCACCACCCATGAACATCCCCAAAACCCATGACTGTCCCCAAAACCCGCGACTGTCCCTAAAACCCGTGATTGTCCCCAAAACCTGTGGCTGTCCCCACCACCCGTGGCTGTCCCTATAACCCGTGAACGTCCCCAAAACCCGTGACTGTCCCCAAAACCTGTGGCTGTCCCCAAAACTCATGACTGCCCCCAAAACCCGTGACTGTCCCCAAAACCCGCGGCTCTCCCCAAAACCCGTGACTGTCCCCAAAACCCCTGACTTTCCCTAAAACCCGTGGCTGTCCCCACCACCCACAACTGTCCCCAAAACCCGTGGCTGTCCCTAAAACCCGTGGCTGTCCCCAAAACCCGTGGCTGTCCCTAAAACCCGTGAACGTCCCCATCACCCATGGCTCTCCCCACCACCCGCGACCATCCCCACCACCCGTGAAGGTCCCCAAAACCCGTGGCTGTCCCCAAAACCCGTGGCTGTCCCCAAAACCCGCAACTGTCCCCACCACCCACGACTGTCCCCAAAACCCGCGACTGTCCCCAAAACCCGTGGCTGTCCCCAAAACCCGTGACTGTCCCCACCACCCGCGACTGTCCCTAAAACCCGTGGCTGTCCCTAAAACCCGTGACTGTCCCTAAAACCCGTGATTGTCCCCAAAACCCGTGGCAGTCCCCAAAACCCATGACCGTCCCCACCACCCGTGCCACGCGTGTCCGCGGTGCCACCCCCCCCGGCTGCTCACGGCGCGGTGCCCGTCCCCACGGGGGTCCCGCAGTGTCCCCGGCCCCCTGCCCGTGGTGCCACCGCCGTGCCAGCGCCAGCTGTGCCACCGCCGCCGCCTCCTCCTCCTCCTCCTCCTCCTCATTAACCTTTCTTGATTAACGCAATTAAGTCCCGCTCCTCCTGCGCTCATCCCGGCGTGCGGGGGTGGTGAAGGGGGAGGTGACGGGAGGTGACACCGCAGCTGGAGGGGACCGGGGAGGGGACACGAGCGGGGCAGATCCCGGAGGGATGGAGCCTGGAGAATTCCCGGGATTCCAGCGTGAGGAATTCGGCCGGGGGTGGCCACGGGGGCGGGGGGGATAAAAATCCCTGGGAGTCGCAGGTTTTTCCACGAGGTCTTTAATTCCCATGGGAGACCCCCCCCCCCGGCCACGCCAAGAGTGGACATTGTCCCCAAGGGTCACCGCACCCCCAGACCCCCGGGGGGGACACGCGGGGACACCGAGAGAGGGAAAAAGGGGGAATGGTGGGAATTTTTCCCGTTTTATGTACAAAATTCCCGGCTGGGGGAGGGGACGGGGATATCCAGGGACCTCCAGGGACACTCAGGGATCTCCTCCCACCCCGCGGTGGCCTGGGGTCAGAAATAGTTCTGCTAATTAATGTTGATAATTAATGGCAGGGGATAGGGACTGTGGTGTCCCCATGGACCGGGATCCTGATCCTGGATGGGCCAAGATCCAGGATCTGGGATTCTGGGAATTGCAGGGATCTGGGTTCTGGAATCGGATTCTGGAATTGCAGGTGAGGCTCCGGATGTGGAATTAGGGAGAGAGCCGGGAAGGGTGGGGGGAGCCAGGTCCTGTCCTGGGAATATCTATCCGGTCCTGGAATGTCCATCCCACCCAGAGCATCCATCCCATCCCAGAGTATCCATCCTGTCTAGGGGTATCCATCCATGGATCCATCCATGGCTCCATCCATCCATCCATCCATGGCTCCATCCATCC